>CM053647.1:32446113-32598613 GCA_028654395.1 Scutellaria barbata
TATTTTAAATAATAAAAAAGAAAATAAGAAAATGCTACTTGCCAAATTGAATAATGGAACAACCTGAAGGGCATGTTATGGCATGTGACATTTTCATTTTTTTTCTCCAAAATTTCTTTTAAATAATTGGAGTTTCTCAAGTTGGAGTATGGGTTTCGTCGTTGTTCTCATTAAAAATTTAAACATTATTAAATAACACAAACATTTTAATTATTACTTATGTCGGTAAAATCTCATTATCTTTTGTCTACTCATTTATCTCGTATGTTAATTTAAGGTCATGTACACATATGTTGGATCAGAATATATCATTGTTCAACAAATTTTTTATTAAAAAAAATCCAAATATATAATGTAAAATTAAAATTTATAAAAGATTTTCTTACATATATAATACTATGAGATAAAACGCACCATACATAGTTTAAAGTCGACGAAACTATATTTTATGAATTATGAAATGTGCATTAATTCATCTAAAAAAACTTCTTAATTAAACAATTTTATAAGAATCTAACAATATGAAAAACACAAGCCACTTTTCCTTGGAACAAATATGGACATCATTGAATTATCAGTAATTCAAACTTTTCTGGAACTGAAGCCACACAGACACATGTTAAAAGACAACAACTATATATATAAAATATGAATAAAAAGACATCAACTAGATATATGTGGTGGCTACAAATAATTGGACATCATAAAATTGACTATCAGGAATCAAGATGTCAATTTTGATAAAGAGTGTGAAATCCAAAAACAAGGCAGGCACGTAAATCGTGTACACAATGAAATACTTATAATTGAAAGAGACCATCCAACATAATATTTATTATATACACAAGTATTATTTATAGTGAAATTCAATTTGGATTCCTTACAAAGTTAGAGATATTTTGGATATCTCTATAATTTGAAAATAAGATGATGTGATATTATCGTTAGAAAATATAACAACTTTCGTTTGGTTTCATAAAAATTTAATACTGGTTTGGGGTTGATAATTTAGGAGATTCGAACTCTAGACCCTAAAATACGTAATTATAATTAATCATTCGAAACAATCAAACTAAAAATCGTAATAATCACCGAATTACGTATTTTACTCTAAAACAAATTATATTGAAAATAAAAACTGAAACTTGTTGGCTCACTCTGATACCTACCGTGAATTATTTGGTTTAATAACAGGTGGGGGGCTATTCAAATATTTAACACGTTCCAAATTTTGTATTTTTATACATTTCATATAAATATTTCCAAATAAATTTTGAGATGTTATCCTTTAATAGCCCAGAATCCTCCCACTTAGTTAGTTGGGTTGTAGTGGATTTACACTATTTGGGTAAAATTGGGTTAATTTTTTGATATGTTTGGTTTGAATGTTTAATAATAAGTTTGACTTAATTTTGTATTTGATTTGAATGTTGTGGTATTTATTGAGTTAGGTTTTTGTATTAAAATTTTGTTTGGTTCAAATGTTTATTGTGGGTTTAAAAAAATTAAGACCAAAATGCCTTTGGAATAAAATGAATATAATTTTTTAAAAATAAAAATCAATAAAATGTCCTTAGAATAAAATGAATATAATTTTTTAAAAATAAAAAATTGAAATGAAAATTGGGGTTGTGGTGGATTTAATAAAAATCTATTTTTTGGTGGTTTATTTAACCTCTCATAAGACATATTTTGACATTTTTAATTCAGATCCAAAAAAAACATGAACTTTTCAACCCCAAATCAAACGTGATTTTATTCGAGTTAACCTACATAAGCCCCCAAACCCCCAAACCAAACATGCGATTACTCTAAAACCAGAACCAACTCATTCGTAACATTTACTATTGTTAGGATTACATTGCCACGTTAACTGTCATAATCCAAGACAAAGATAATATTACTAGAAACCTTTACATATACACAGAAAGGATCACAAGTTCTCTATGGTTAGAAATAATTGACTTAAAGAGCAAGGAATTTTATAGAAGCTTCATGAGCTAGACTTTGCTTTACTAGCTTCTCCTTTTTCTTAACTTCAAATTAAATCATTGTCAACTACATAGTGCTCCATTCCATGATCCAAGTGCCTAACAACCCATAACTTTCATAATCATTGAAATTTTTATTTGCTATTCCAATTATCATTTATTTTATTACTTATCATTATATCTGTTAATATTTAATCACGAAACTTATATAAATGTCTTACACAGATATAATTTCATATAAACTCTGTTTTATAGGTTATATATTTGATTAGTCTCACAAAATTATATTCGTATAATAAATAAATTAATTAATTATTCATAGAATATTAGATTTTTTAAATCAATCATAAAACTATAAAAGAAAAAAATCATAATGTATTAGAGAAATTATACCATTAATTGACACAATAATAAGGAAAGAACAACTAACTGTTATTCATAAATCATGTTTAAGTACAATAAGAATGTAAAACCCAAAATTGGTTCCTTTTCAATCAGAGAAACCTACACCTCAACCAATCAAATGAATTTTGCTACCTTTTTTTCTTTTTTCTTTTTTTTAATTCTGTACAACGCGATCTAATCAAAGAATCACTATTCCAAGAATTGAATTAAAAAAAAAAATCAAAAGAAATAACTGGAATACCCAATCAAAACCAACTCTTGTTCCCGACGCTGATCATGTTGTACCTTCATTTTCCCTTTGTGCAAATCATACGGCTCCCAAAGATGATCCAACGGACACGGTCTCTTCTCATCCAGCCTCACCCAGGGCTTCCCCTTCCCGCTCCAGTGCAGCAGGCTCACTGGACCGGGATGCAACGCCCTGCAGGATCCCGCCACGTTATCCCCTCCCAAACCGTGCTGGTTCCATCTGTGGTCAATGGGCTCTACATTTCCGGCAAACACCAGCAAGAACGGTGGCAGAGAACCCAAGTCGTATATCCGTTTCCTTCTCTGCAGTTTCATCCAATTCTCTATCTTTTCCCTATAATGCCCCTCCCTCCACTTCTCCAAATCCATCACCATCACGCCCGTGTTGAAATAACACGGGTTTCTCGACCCGAATGCCCGGCTCAGAAGCGGGTCGGACCAGAAACTGTCCGTGAAGTACTTGGTGAAATTTGCGTGGCAGTATTCCGGGGCCCCGATTATTTTGCCGTCGCCAATTTTGACTTCCCACAGCTTCACAATATCATCGACCAGAACAAGATCCGAATCCAGATACACGACCCGTTTCACACACGGGTCAAGTATGTCGCCCAGATAATTCCGGGCGTAGTTCAATGGATTCTCCAAAGCGGATCTTATCGACGACGAGATGAGGTTGATGACGGTATCCTCGCGGAAAATGTAGACTTTGAAGTATAGAGAAGGGAATATGGATCGGACGAGCCGGGTCAAATCGCGGGGACTCGCTGAGTCAAACTCGGCGGCGATGAAATGGAAGAAGACTTGCTCCGGGCACGACGCGTGTCGGAGGACCGAATGTACCGCCGCCATTGAACCGCGGAGGTATTCCGAATCGATCGTCATCGCGACGTGGACCAATGAGGGGTCGCAAGACGTCACCGGATCGCCCAACGGCGCCGTCGGCCGACAATCGACGCCGTTCCGGTAGTCCGGCGCCTCGGAGAATCCGAAGAGGTTGTTGCTGGGGAAGGAGCGGATTCCGGCGCACTTCAACGGAGAAAAGAGGAGGAGGAGGAATATTCCGGCGAGTGGGATCAACACATCGCAAAATCTTGAAAGAACCATTATATGGTTCTTAAAAAGAAAAAGGAAAGGGATCTCGCTCTGATATATGAATGTGGTAAAAATCGTTGCTCTCTCTGTATATATATATTTGAATATGACACACTAGTGTAAACACATTGTGGAGAAGAGTACAGAGAGAGACGGAGAGTTTTAGAGAGAGAAACTCTGTCAAATACTGTCGAGTCAATGACTCAAGAGAGAGAAACGGTGTGTGTAATACGCGTATTGTAATACGCAGTAAATTTCAAACAAAACGCGGTTAGGTTTACAGATGGGCAGAGCAATAAGTAGGGCAAGAAAAAACACAGGATATTTTATAGGACATATTTTTTCCCACTGCAAATAAAGAGTGTGATTTTATTACCTTGTCATCGAACTTGTAATTCCACTTCTACCCCCACTTCCTGTCTTTTTCACTTTTTATTTGATATGTTTGGGAAGAAAAGGTGTGGGCGGTTATATAATTTATAGAATGGAAAGAAATACGGGATAGCACCCCTATATTAATCTAATATTCTATTTCCATCTCAACATTAGATTAAATTTCATAACAAAATTTAATTTATAAATTAGTTTTTAATTTTGAATTTAAATTTTAATATTTCATAATAAAAAGTTTACATTAACTTTTTTTTTAATTTAAGAATTTAAATTTAAATTGAGTTCTCAATTCAAAACAAAATTTTATATTTTTTAATTTATATTTATAGATTTATTTATATTTTAATAAATATTCGTATTTTGGATAAATTACTTTAAAAATAGTTTTCATTTGATTTATTTTAATTTATATGAAAAAGAAATAAAAAAATGTAATTAATTCAATTCATAAAATATAATTTATATTAAACTAATTAATATTAAAATCTATTTTCTATACTTTTATTCATAAAATTAAGAAAATAAATATATATATAAATTAATACAAGTCGAATGAAGATCGTTCCAAAATTACACGAACTTATCTTAATCTATTTAAATTATATATATATATATATATATTAAAATATAAATAAAAAGAAAATGAAAATGAAAATGAAATTTTATTTTGAATTGAGAACTAATGTATAAATTGAGTTTTCTTATGAAATTTATCCCACAAACTATTATGTCTCTCTATTTTAATATATTTCAACATATATTTATATTTAGAATTTTTTTTTTATGTTATCTGTTATCTTTTCAAAACTAATTTATGAATTTCAAGTTTTAGATAAACGTTTTAACATCTATTATATTTGAATTTATTTCCAATTTCAATTGGGCTAATTCTATTTTTCTTGTATGCATCCATTAGTCAGATCAGTGAATACAGAAACTTATATAAATTTTTATACATATATATAATTTCCTAAAACCTAACAACACTATTCTTATGATATAGATTTAAGAAATGGTAAATTTGATAAAATGTAGTTGTCGACTACAACTTATAGTATTAGTTGGTAGTTGCTATTTTTTACATATAGAAATATTTAATAATAATCACTAAATACGTGGAAGATCTTCACAATAAAAGGCCATGAATTTCTGTTGTATAGTTGGTAAAAACTTTGGGTTGTTAGCATTTCTTAATATTTTTTTGTAAGATTTTGGTTTATTTTCACCTAATATGAATTATTCAAAGATGTATCTTTTCATCTTTTATTATTTGTTGAGGACTTTTACTTATTAATTATTGACATACATGATACAACGTACATTAACATATATATATATATAATTATATTATATTTTAATGTGTATATATTTAAGTTAGGGGACAACATCCTAATATATCACAATACATATAACAGGATTTCAATATACTACCTAATATAACAAAACACTCAAAAATACCACTTATTCAGAAAAGTGCAACTTTTTCAAATTCAGACCCACTTTGATGAAGAGATTTAATGGGTCATCAACTATCCATATCAAATCAACATCAATGCTCCTCTCAACAAATATATTCGAGAAATTTCCTACTCTATGTAATTAGGTTAAACGAACATTAAGAAAATTAGGGTTAGATGAAAATTTTTCATATGTTAATTAGGGTCAAACGAAAATTTTGAAAATTAGGGTTAAACTCAAATTTTTCATGTTAGTGTTAAATGAAGATTTTTAAAATTTGGGTTAAAGGAGGATTAGGGTTAGACGATATTTTTCATATGTTAGGGCTAAATTAAGATTTTGAAAATTAGGATTAAAATGAAGATTTTTCATATGTTAGTGTTAAATGAAGATTTTGAAATTAGGGTGTAATGAAGAGTTATAAAATCTATGGTTAAACGAAAATTTTAAAAGATAGGATTAAACGAAGATTTATTAAAATTATGATTAAACGAAAATTTTTAAAAATTAAGATTAAATAAAAATTTTGAAAAATAGGAATTAAACGAAGATTTTCAAAAAAAAATTTATTTAACATTATTTTACAATTACGTAATCTTTGTTTAACCTTAAATTAAAATATAAACTTATAATACTTATATTTTGTGATATTTTCGCCATTTCCTCCTTCAGTCAGTGTAGTTATACTTGATGCAATGTTGTAGTACCTACCAAATCTTGTAATATAGCTTGTGTAATATTCTGAACAATTCAGAAGTGTACAATAAAGTTCTCTACCTTTTAAATCTGTGTTAGGATCTATTTATAAATATAGTTCTTTTTATCGTGAATTCTCTATCATATTTTTTTTTATATTACTTTTAAGTTTTATACATATTATATATAATATTTGTTAAATCACAATTATTTTTATATACCAAGTACACGGATTTTAAATCTATGCAACTGGGTCAACCCAATCCGAAAGTATATTTCACGTGTCCATGCGTGCTTCACGTGCCCATACGTGCCTAAACTCTAACCAAAACCATAATTCAAACCCTAATTCTGCTGTTATATTGACATAACTTTTTTGTTTAGCGAACCTATGCTGTTATATTGACATAACTTTTTTGTTTAGCGAACCTAACATTTTATTTATGTCCTCATAACCTTTTAGTTATATGCACATAACATTTTGTAATCATAACCTTTTAGTTATATGCACATAACTGATAAGTGCAAATTTTCACCTATTTTTACGTAGGTTTATGTATTCATTTGAATGTGTTAGCTACGTTTTTATGGTGATTATTGTGATTATTTGTATATAAGATGCATTTGACGGGTTTGTGTTTAAGTTTCATGATTTTAACGAGAAAAAGTGCAAGTTTTGAGCGAAATGGCCAGGAAGGAAAGCACGACCGTGCCGAATAGCACGGCCAGGCCGTGCGCGATGGATTTGGGCCTGAACGGTGTAGCACGACCGTACCCCATGGCACGGTGGACCGTGCCAGATCACTGAAGGGTGTAGTGGCACGGTCGTGTCCGGGCGATCAGCAAATTCTGTTATTTTGGCGAGATTTCATTCTTCAATGGATATAAAAGACCCCAAGAAACGAAAAAAAAGGGGAGATTGGCAATTAGAGATAGAAATACACATAGAGAGAGATAGAGAGAGGGAGACGGAAGAGAAGACGGAGAAGAGCCGAAGGAATCGGAAGATCGTTGGCGATTCGAGTTGAATCTTTCCTCTCTCGTTAGTTTTTCATTTAAGAGATGATATTGTTAATCTTGTCTATGAGGTTTACGATGATCATGTCTAGCTAATTCTTTTTAGGGTTTTTAGGGCTTGTTAGTAGTTTAATTCGAATCTTGATGGATCTTTGATTTATTTCAATGTTCTTAATCTTTCATCTTATTTGTGTGTTTATGAATTGATTGTTTGTTTGATTATTTGGCCGATAATTGAGCATGTTTTAATAATTGAATCAAAATTCGGGAGATGAGATTTAATTATGGAAGAATAAACACATGACACATAAAAGACTTAGATCGGGAGATTAAGGAATTTATGTGATGAGATATCAATCTTGGGTGTTTTTGGGAGTTGTTATGTTTTTATCAGATTGAGTAGGGATACCTCTGATAACATAATATGTGTGATTGCTCATATAGGATGATTGATTAATGAACTTGGATTGATTAAAGTGATGCCTTGATGAGAATTAGATGAAAGCATGTCCTAGAACCTGTCTCAGATTTCTGTCAACTTTAAGTGAATTTTACCTTCGTAATTGTTAGTTTATTAATTTAATTGCAATTCATGATATTTGATTTCCCTAGATAGAATTGTGAATAGAATTTGGGTAGTTAGTGATTTCCTGAATCGATAGTCTCTGTGGGATCGACCTTGCTTACCGTTTCTGCAATCTACACCGTACACTTGCGGGATAGCTAAAAGAAATTAGTGAACAATAACCTTTTGTAGTGTATGAAGTGAAAAAAGTATAAATTATTCACTGAAAATGTTATGAAATCAGTACATAAAGGTTATACTATTGCAACATAAATGTTATATCGTTACAACATAAAGGTTTCAGCTCTATTGAATTTTTATAGTGAAAAAAATATAAGTTATTTATTGAAAAAATTATGAAATTTATACATAAAGATTATACTATTACAACATAAAGGTTATATTATTATAACATAAAAGTTTCAGACATGTTACATTAATTTTTATAGTGAAAAAAAATACTCTCTCCGTCCCATATTACTTTGCACATCAAATTGGGCACAATTTTTAAGAAAAAATGAATATTTGCTTTATGATTGAGGGTATAATGGTCAAATTGGGCACAATTTTTAAGAAAAAGTTTGAATATTAAATGACATTGTGTGAGAAAAAGTAATGGTATTGTGTGTAAATAAGTGTGTATTGTGATGGCAAGAATTATGATAAATTTTACCATTTTGGGGTGTGCAAAGTATTTGGGGACAAAATAAAAAAGAAAGTGTTCAAAGTGTTAAGGGACGGAGGGAGTATAAGTTATTCATTAAAAAAATTATGAAATTTATATAAAAATGTTATACTATTACAACATTAAAGTTATATCATTACAACATAAATGTTTAGGCCATATAACATGAATTTTTATAGTGAAAAAAATATAAATTATGGAATGAAAATATTATGAAATATGTACATAAAAATTATATTATTATAATATAAAATTTATATTATTATAACATAAATATTATGATATAAATTAAAAAAAAATTGAACGTTGATCCGGAATAAACCGAACCCAACTTACACACCCAATTATATAAATCATGACTCATATATTTGATACATACATACACTACCCTTGTTAAATATATTATATACAGTTTTCGTGGTAAAATAGTGAAGAATGAAATTTGACAGAAATATCCTTAAGCAATTTGTCTCAAAATTTAGATTGTGAGATAAATTTAAAAAAAGGAAAGAAATTAAATGTAATAAGTTGAAAAATAGAAAATCCGATTAAGAGGATAAAACAAAAGTAAGTAGACTTGTAAACAAATCAATTAAATGAATGGAGATTATACGAAAATAAAAGTAATAAATTTGTAGTCCTAGGAATTATAAATCAATAATGATGTGACATATTGATTGATTGGCACCAGCTGGAAGAAAGGGTATATGTGTGTGCGCCAGCTTAGCTTTGGTGAGTGATGTTGACGGCCCCAATAAATTTGCCTGGCGCAATGCACCGCTGCCACCTGATCACGTGCTCTTCAACTCCGCCTTTTTCATTTATTATTCCAATCCTCTGCTCTTCCTGTTTTTCCACGTAATCTAAGCATATTTTTATGGTCTATTTTGCTTTTCAGAACCAAGCTTCGCCTAACCTTAGCTTTCTATCCACATTTTCTGTGTTGACTTGTTTCTTAATTCATTATTTGAAGATACACACGTTTTATTTTACGCTGAATTTTGGGGATATATTTCATTGTGTACCGATATGTAAATATAATAAAAATAAAAATGAAATAGCTAGAGGACAGGTGAGGATTTTATTTTATGAGTTGGGCGGATTTTCTACTAGTAAGTGATCTCATATATCACAAAACATATAACTATTTGTAATTTCTACCACTTGATACAAGTTATTGCTTTTTCTATCATAAATATATTTTAAAATAAGAATATTTTACCACTTCACATGCCAACGGTATAATGAAATGACAAATTGCTCCTTTATTTTTAGGATTACATGAAAATTACATTTTTTTAAAACCACCTTATACGAAAATTTGAGGTATACCTTATACGAATTATTCATTCTAATATAAGCTTACACGAATTATTCAATTTTATAGACATTGAAATCTTTAATGATTATACACGAATTTTGTTTTAAAACCATAATATTATTCCATGAATATGATTTCTAGAGATGAGTTCCACGATAATAAGAGAGTTACATAATTTGTTTTAAAGACATGATGAATTTATTTTATTTTATGATTATGATTCCCTACACATTTATATGTTTTCTTTCAAAATAAATTCGTGTAAGGAATGATCATAAAAAAATTGTATTAATATTCCATGAATTTATTTACATGCTAATAATTCAATTTTATAATATCAAACTCAGTTATATGTTTTCTTTCAAAATAAATTCGTGTAAGGAATGGTCATAAAGATAGCATTCCACGAATTTTTTTATCCACTAATAATTCAATTATTACAAACTCATTTTTATGTTTTCTTTCAAATTAATTCGTGCAAGGAATGGTCATAAAAACTGCATTCCAAGGAATCTTGTAAGGAATGGTCATAAAAACCACTAGTTTAATTTCATATAATTCGTGGAACTCTTAAATATTAATTTGTGGAACTCTATAAATGTTATATACGTTGAACTCTTAAATAATTAGGCATTTAATGATATATATTAGTTAAATAACCCTTCTAAAATTTGGGTGGGTGGGTGGTTGATTGCTAGAGATGAGGGAAATTTGATATGAATTGGAATTCTGTCTAATCAATACAGTTAAAATTGAGAGTCAAATGATGAATTTACAGAATTTGTGGTATAAAAGGACCGTAAACTATATTGAATGATATAAAAAAAAAATTATAATAAATATGGTTGAATGGTCACCGAACCCTTCTCTATTAACTATACATAATTCTTTGTCATCTAATTCTAGCTCCCCAAACAAGAAAGAAAAACTTACACATTGTTAAATTGTTACATACAACTTACAAGTACTCTGCACCAAAGATGAGTAACTATTATATGAACAAAGTTAATTGTACAGAAAGAAACTCTTATTTCTCGTATTATTAAATAAATCCATTTTTCATAAAACACTTGTATGTATCAACTCAATTATTATCCACAATCTACATAATATATTAATAATAATATAGATTGATACATTTAAATAGACGATTAATATTATAAGATGATGCAAACATGTTACAATCTCAGGCTTAATAATGTACATTGAATTTTTTTTTTCCCTATAAAAAATTAAAATAAAATTGTACGACAATTTCACCAGCATCGACAAGAATAGTATATTAGTTGTAATAAAAAGAATTAGGAAATTGGGAAGAGCAGGAGCAGGAAGTTTTGGTGCAGTGCATAGGATTCCCTGAATTTAAATAGGTACAATATTTTATTTAATAAATGCCCCCACGGTTTATGATTAACTGCAATTGGACCCATTACTAAAATGGTTTAGAAACCTGTCAGACGGTGTCGTTTGTCCTTCTTTCAAATTATATTTGTATGGGACTGAACTCAAACTGGGAATAAAAGTTGGCCTCTTCTGTCATTGTCCTTGTTTTCTTTTGTCTTTTTTAATTCCTTGCGGATTTAATATGCATCAAGTTGCAAGTTTCTTGATTCTGAGAAAACTATTTTTATTTCAAAACAAATTTACTTATATGGGTTTATTACATTTTTAGATATCATTACATATGGAAAATAAAACATATTCCCATTGGTTTAATAATACACACATGTTGGCATTTTATACCTTTCATTCTACTTTTAGTACTCTTGGTCATAAGTATTTGAATTGATTGTTTTCTATTCATTCTAAGATCTCAATTCTTCCATGTTTCAGCAGCAGTATATGTTTCCATGGACAACATTCATAAGTATAATCTTTGAGACAACTAAAAGTACTAAATGTATACAAAGAGTGCATGTGTAAGGAAGGGAAGACAGCCATGAACCATGTGTTTTCCCTTTCTTTAAAGTATGCCTCTGTTGCAATTGAATGAATTTGGTTAAGGACCCGACTATACATACCTCACCATCTTTTAAACACACCCTATAAAATATAAATATAAATGAAATTATATCGATAAAGATGATTATTTTTTAAAAATTTCCAAACGCATCTCAATTAACACATCTTCTTCACCACTCCCTTCTAGTTGTAATGTGGTGTATTAAGTTAAAATATAGTTATTTTGGGTGTATTTAGTAAATGGAGTGTGTAAAGTTAGTTGTGGAGTGTGTGCAACCTACCCTTTGGTTATACATATAAATTTGAATTTGAATTATGTGGATAATATTTTTGTTGGAATAAGGCTTTTGAGGACCCTAAAACAAAACTACACCAATATCACCCGACGATATCCAAAAGTTTGATCAACACATATAGACAACATATCATTGTACACAAGATGTATGTGGTAATAAAATAAGATAAATGCAGTAGAGGATCCATAACAAGATCAGGCTTCGATGTATGGAAAAAATCCGCTATGTATCTATACACAGGGGCCAACAACATAGCCATTTTGTGAGGACCGACTTCTAATATTATATTTTTAACTATATTAACGCACAAGAATTTCAAGTGTAAGAAAAAAAAGGTTGTAGCAGAAAAATGAAGAACACGGAAACTCTTATTACCAGATATTCTGTGACGGAAAGTAAACAAGCGGAAGGCTTCCCAGTGTTTGCTTCATGGAAGTACAGATCTCAGTTCTTTTCTATCTGCTCCAAAAGCCTGCAAAGACACATATTTCACCCAGATTACCCACCATTTTGTTTAATATCCTCGAGCAGCTATTCAACTTAGGACTCATTTTATAGCACTTTGTTTAAATATCATATAATGTTCATAAAATCAATATCACGAGTATTTATCTCCAGATGAAAGTTGCAATCTTTTACATGCATTTGGGAACAAGAAACTCCCATGTTACAATACTAAAGCTGTCTGTGTTAGACCATTCATCAGCTTACAAAAATAAGGAACTGTATGCCAATTCTTTCATTGGAAGAAATTAGGAAACATATCAGTGAGAGCATCTCATATGAGGAAATGGTGTAGATCAACTTATAACAGAAAACACACAAGCATACTATTTTCCCCAGTGCATTTGTTTTACTAGCTATCTATATCCTTAACCAGAATATGCATAATTCTCAGTTGAAATTAACCTTTTCTTTAATAACAATAACCTTAACCTTAGGTTGTGTTTGGATAGTGTGATTTGAAATCCAGGGTTCGTATAAATGAATTTCAAATCCACTCAATTTAGTGAATTTGAAATCCATCCAAATAACTCAAAATTTAGTTCTAAATTGAAGTGATGGATTTCATATCTACATCTACCCAAACACCACCGGTGGATTTGCTACAATGGATTTCAAATCCCTCCTCAAATTCACTTATCCAAATGGACCCTTAAAGTAAATGAACTATATCCTTTTTCGAGACCATACACCATCATTAGCACTTGAGGTGGAAATCAGAGACCATGCACTTTCTTTTTCAAAAGTAGATAATTGAAAGTGAAAAAAAATTATTACCTCAACTCCCAAGCCCTTCACATATACATTAGTAAATAAGTCAGAAGGATCGGGCAAAGGGCTCTCCTGAAAACCAAATTAAGTGTAAGTTGCAGTATAAGTAGAAGTTCCAAGTGCCGTAGATTCATCTGAAGCAAAACATTATGTGGAGGTTCTAACCTTAGCTTTTGCAATGGCTTCATCCACCTCCTTCCTCACTTCTTTCTCAGTGTCCTAATATGGAAAAGAAAACAACACATAATCTCATCACATTGAATTCTTTAGAAAAAGAAATGAAAAACTATATCAATTTTTCATCTGATAGAAGAAAGTCCACATATTGAAGTTTATAAAATGTTAAAGAGCATAAAGCAAAACCTGATTTCAGGACATAAAACAGGAAAAAAGTTTTATAAAGGTTACTGTATCACCTTCAATTCCTTTTCCGTTGCTAGATCATGAGCTAGAATTAACTTTCTGATTCTTTCAATAGGATCGCGCTCCTGAAAAAATGACAACCGAATTGAATAAAAAACATGAAGATACAGGTAATTTAATAAAGACGAGATAACATTTGACTCAACTCACCTGTCTAATACCAGCAATCTCATCCCGTGTACGATATGTGCTTCCAGGATCAGACATGGAGTGTCCATGGTACCTATAGGTGTCCATTTCAAGGATCTGAATACAATTGGAGGGGGGGGGGTCAGTGTTATTGCAGTTAAAAGTGAAAAAACAATATAGAGTTTTACACACATTTGACTGGGGATATCTGATATGCACTTACTATAGGTCCATTCTGTAGGGCATGCTCCTTTGCAAACTTGCATGCTTGTTTAACCGCGAGAGCATCCATCCCATCAACCTATTTTCAGTTTCAAACAAACAACTAATATATGCCATGATATAAAGATTTCTGTCACCAATATAACGATTTATCACCTAAGCACAACCAAATCTTCAGAAACAATATAATTAAGTTCCTCTAGCACGTAGTGGAATTTGCAATTTGCTTCAAGTTTCAGAATAGCTCAAAATTGAGGGATTAGAGATAGCTCTCATCTGAACACTGCCTTCAACAAAAAAAGATTGTATACACCAATCTATCTACCAAATTCCACAATGGGTGGCAATAGGAAAAAGGTTCCAAGTGACAGTTGCATATTTTATTCATTGATTTGAGTTTTACGAATCATTATAAGAAAAAATCCTTCCCTTCAAATACCATAAGCTTGTGCTTGAATTGAGGGATTTGAAATAAATGGATTTAAAATCCACTAATGGAGAGTGGATTTCAAATTCACCAACCTAGCTCAATAAATAGTTCAATATGTGAGTGGTGGATTTCAGAACCATGACTCAAATCCTTCAGTCCATATAACCACCAAAGGATTTGTTATTATGGATTTTGCATGGGAAAAAAGTATCAATGGAATATGTAATAACCTTCAAAAAGAAAAAACCAATCCATATTTGAATTAGTCTCAAAATACTTTATCTTCCAAGTCTAATGTGTACTAACAGTTTGAAACCAAAAAAAAAAAAAACTGTTTATGTCTATCAATGTCAATGAAAATGCAAATGCCCCACTCACCTTCAACCCTGGAGCATAATCTCCTCTCTTGTAGTAAGTTGCACTTTTTGCTGACCTCCATTCTGCTGTGCCCATTCCATCTATGCACCAGAAGAATTGAGGAAATCAATTATCAAGATAATCACGTGCAACTTGAACCAAAAAAAAAAAAAGAACCAAAGAATTGTTCGTACAAATTTTAGTTACATTTCGGTGGAGCTTTAATTCGAAAATACTTAAATGTATTAAATAGTAAGTCTGTCAAGTTCCATTTGATTATCCCATATGAAAGTGGTAGAAATGTGAGATATTTCCATATTGGAGATTCTTTATAGCTATTTCTACACATCCAAGTAAAATGGACAAAATAGACCGAATACCATAATCAATTATACATCTCTCTTAAAATAGCAGATTAGCAAACTATTTTAGTTAATAAAACAAAATATGCATTATCATTACTTCTAATCCCACCATCAAAATCAAACGAAATTCAAAAAATCAATCTTCATAATAAAAACAACATATTTCCATCATATATTAAGATTACACATCTCGGAATTGATGATCAACAAAATTCTTTTGCAACTCATGTTCAATAAGAATCAAGCATATTCAAATACAGAAATTTGCAAGCAACTCAAAACCTTACAATGATTATTCTCGCAAACCAAAATTGCAGGAAGATCCCAGAGAGCAGCCATATTGAGAGCTTCAAACAACTGACCCTGATTAGCAGCGCCATCTCCATACATCGTAAACGTTACATTCTCATCCTTACTATACTTCTGAGCAAAAGCCAATCCACAGCCCAACGGAATCTGCGCCCCAACAATCCCATGCCCACCGTAAAACCCTCCATCCTTCTTATAAAAATGCATCGAACCCCCTTTCCCTTTAGAACACCCAACTCTTCTCCCCATTAACTCAGAGAACGTCTCCAAAAGCGTTCCACCTCGCCCCAGAAAAATGCAGTGATCGCGATACGCTGTGATTATGCAGTCCTTTTTCGTGATTGCAGCTTCCATTCCGACGGCGACGGCTTCTTGTCCGTCGTATAGGTGGCAGAATCCGCGAATTAGTTTCGCCTTGTAAAGTGAATCGGCGGCGATTTCCATTCGGCGCATTAAAGCCATGTCGTGGAAGAAGGAGAGCAGCTCTTGAGGTGTGGTCTCGACGGAGCGGGAGGGCGGGTCGATTTTGTGGCCGGTGAAGGGAAGGGAGGTCTCGATGGTGATTGGCGTAGTGGAGGCTGTGGTGAGGAGGCGCGCGGCGGCCACTCGTTTAAGGAGGTTGCCGGAACAGTGAGTTAACTGAGCCATTAACTCGGCCGGATATTTTGATCGGATATTTTAGTAGAGAGAAAAGTATATTGAGAATGTGAAGTAAATGACGATGACCTGTAAAATGAAGAGCACATGTATTTAATAATAATATATAATTAAATTAGGTAGTTTTAATTAGTATTTTATATTAAAAATATTATGATTTGCTAATACTTATTATCAATTTTAGCATCAACCATAATATAATTTGATTAATACATGATCTACAATAAAATTTCTATTTATTATATATATATACAGTTCTGCTCTCATATCCACCGTGAGCATATTAATATGTGTGCACGATTAATGTGTCAAAAATCCAAAACATCTATTAATTTTATTTTCTATATAACGAGGGGATGAGATGATTACACGTCATCGATGGGCATATTAAGAATTGCCCACAATGGACATTTGAGCAAAACTATATATATATATATATATATATATATATATATATATATGAAAGTGTCCGGATGCTCTAATGCTAAGATAAAACAAACAGAATCACAATGTTGTCTCGGATGTCGACAACACTAGAGATAACACAGCGGAATATAAGATTATAAATGAACACAAGGAAATATCCACAAGTATATAAAATACTTGTGGAACGTCAGCAGAGCGGAATATAAGATTATAAATGAACACAAGGAAATATCCACAAGTATATAAAATACTTGTGGAACGTTAGCAGGGCAAAAATCTTATTAAAAGAATATTTGAAGTACAAAGCAAACGCTCATAAAAATCCAGACTCTAAATGTTACAACGAATGTTGTTAACATCAACGACAACACTATGAAAACTGATAAGTCTGGAAAACTGAAACTACGTATGCTCTTGTATTCTTTTTCACTCAATTCATAATCTTCATGAAGTCCAATCTCCTTTTAAAGATATCTCAGGCATAATCCACGTTCATCACTTAGAGTAATGCTCCATGATCTCTTCCATATTCTTCCACCTTCCTTCACCCACTAAAAATGCAACAACCATTCCTATAAAATAGGAATGTCTCAATCTCCACTTCTTGCCACACGTTCTTTTCTTTTCATGATCTCCAACTCTCTCTTGACTTCTCACATTCTTCTTTCTCTTCAATCTTTATGCCACGTTCTATTTTTTTTAAAAGAAGAGATACACATAAACAATTTTCCTATAAAATAGGAAGAGTTATTTAATTAAATCTTCTTCTTAATAAACCTACAATAAAAACACGTCAGAAGATAAAAAGAAACAAATCTTTAAAGTAACTAATCTCCTATAATATCTAGGGTTAAACAAACTCTCCTAATAAATCTCAAACCTAGATATTAAGTTAATTGATTTATATAAGAAAAAGGAAAAATAATATATGTTGATAAAATCAACATTAACAATATATATATATATATATATATATATATATATTATATCATATTAATCAACTCTCTCATCAATATTCTAACTTTTTTAATTTTAAATATTAAATATTATAGAGATCTTTAAATCTTAATTTCACTTATATTATAAATAACTTAAATCAAAATTTCTCAAAGTTTCTATGATTTAATGCAAACATTATTTTAGATTCATTAATTAGTAAATTTAAAGTTTCACTAATCTTTTAAATCAACACACTTTTTAATTGAATTATTTTTTCTCTTTCTCTGATCTTTTCAATTAAAATGGATCAAAAGTATATAAAGAATTTGAAGAAAGATTGTGCTTATGTCATATGTTCCCTATATATAATATTTATTTTACATTTTATATAATTAATTACATATTGTATTTTATTAATAATAATTTAATTAATACAAATGGGAGAAATACTATTTTAATCAATATAATATTTATTTTAAATTTCATATAATTAATTACATATTGTATTTTATTAATAATAATTTAATTAATACAAATGGGGAGAAATACTATTTTAATCAATGAAATACCACAAAACTTATTTTAGAGAGGAGTTGTATATAAATAATATTAATTTTAATTGAATATTTTTATTCATTTAAGTTAATTTTTTAATTATTATTATTATTATTATTATTTATGTTGATTTTGTGTTTTTTAATTTCTCAAATGTGAAAATTTTAATCTATTAATAATATTTTCAAAATCTAACTATATGCATCATATAATGCAACGCTCAGGAGAAATATTAGCTAATATATAGTTTTTTTATTTTAATATTTCAATTTTTCAGAGAGTTTATTATTATTATTTTTTTTAGCAAATTTGAAAATTGAGAATGACAAGTGCAACAATTTAGATATATGAGTTAAGTGTAACAAAAAGAAAAGTTCGGAGAGTGCTTTGAATGTTTTGAGGAGTTAATGATTATCCGAAATAAATGAAACACTAGAGCTATATGATTTTTAAATGATTTATAAATTAATTTAATTGATAAAAAATAGGCACGACTCTTATTTTGGGGTATATTTATATTTAACTCTTAAAACAAGTCTCACCATTCAAAAAATAACAATCTCACACATATTAAGTTATTAACAATACAAATTGTAAAAACAAAGAGAGAATAAAGAATCAAAAAGCTACAGAAAATTATTCTTTTCTTCTTGAAATAGATTATTTTTAGATGAGAATATACATGTGTTTACGTGTAGAAATCGAAGATATATTTGAATGTGTTTCGCATTACAAAAAACAAAAGGTTATGTAATTTGATTTTAATTTGAATTTTTATCCAATTAAGAAAATGGATTCGAAGTAGAAAAATGAATTCCATACGTGTTTGTATCTCATTTGAGTAGTAGAATAGTGAAAAAAATAATACATTTAGAACAAAATCAAACGAGTCTTATCTCTATGGAACTCTGAGAGTATCAAGAGTGGTTCAGTACTCAAAAGTGCCAAATTTTATGTTTATATTTTAGCTACATAGATGAGCGTAGGCAACAAAAACAATAAGCTAACAATTGACAAACCGCCATACGCCACAGGACCACTGCGTTATAAAGGATCAATTGATGTTTATCCGTTTCACAACTCATGTTAAAATCTACATTTTCAAATTTATTGGCTTTGAAAGCTGGGAATACAACATTTTGTTATAGTTGAATGGTAATGATCTAGTCTACTTCTAGGTCGAAATACGACTAATTTCGAATGCCAGATCTGTTTGTTGTCAGCAACTATGATACAAGAACCAAGCAATGCTCAAATTTCAACAAAACGAATCGAAAGAAATGACTAACCTTCAATGTTCCTATAACAAAGCTTTACAATCAAGTAAGCATCAATCTGAAAAAATCGTCTTTTTTCTTTGAGAAGCGCCATTGCAAAGGCCATTTTTTAATGAAGGTTTCCTCCTTTTTCGTCTGCGATACAAGACGTCTTCTGTGTCTATAACATAAGAGGCCTATTGCATACAAAGCCAAGTATCTTAGCATAACAATGAAACCTCCTATGATTCCAGAAATCTGTTTTATATGGAGCTTCTTGAAAAATTACCTTCAACGTATTGCAAGCAATCTTGATTTCAAGACCGTTATAAGTTAAGAGTTCTTCCTTGGATTTGCTGCAGGTATCTGAAGCTTCATCCTGAGTAGAAGATTTTCTTTTGTTTCTGCAAATTTTGCTGGAATGTTATCAACGTATATCTGTAAAAAGTCGGATGTTAAAAATAACTTTCTTTGACTTATCATACCTCTTCAAGAATATCAGGGATTTCCCCTTTCGTTCAGGAAAAACAGGCAGGAGTTCGTCATTCAAATATGCTGTGAAATTGGGGTCCATGTAGACAGCAGTTTCTTCAGGTTTATCATGCTCGTTTTTCATGAGCTGTATGGTCAAACACGTTGGAGAAGGCACCTGCAAACAAAGTTCAGATTCAATATACGGGTGTCATTTATACCAACCTATTCTTGACATAAAAATTCTGAATTAAAAACAGAACAAAAAGCAATAAACCTACACATTCTATTCGATACAAGTTATCTTCAGGAAGAAGAAAACGTGCATTTTCATGATAAACTGCATCAGAATATTTTCTAGGACTTCTTGATCTTTCATATGCATATAGCTGAAGGAGTTTGTTCTCCATCTCCTCACTTGCAATGGCTTGTAGCTGTATGAATAACATGGACAAACCATTACGTTAAATAAATTTATAAAGTAGAAACCACCAAAAAGCGCCAAACAAAAAGGAAAAAATAAATCCTATGTAATCACCTGTTTGATAAGTTTATGTATTAGTTTGTCTAATGAAAAGAGGATGTAAGATTGAGCACCAATAATAGTTCGGCAATCATCCTCAAACTTTGCATTATCAGATGATCCATCCAGTAAACTGTGTAGTGCATCCTTAAATCTATACCAAGTTCAACCATATCAATAGTGTCTCTTAACCGTCATCAAAGAAAAAGAGACTTGGGAAAGAAAAAAAACCAAGAAATACTACCTAGCATATGAATCAGCTGGATTTGAACCATTCAAATTCCTCCATTTATTTTCAGGAGACGAAGAATGCAACTTAGCACTGTGCAATCTTTCATACAAAATCTGTTGAATGAAGACAGTTTCAGAGAAAGATTATTGTAATGGAAAAAAAACACATGTTGTAAGAGATATAACACACAGAAACTTTACTTGATGAAGCCTGAAAAGCAAATAGAAGGAATCATTTCCATAGAAAATCTCTGTGTTCTTCACTTTAACAGGTAATGCCATAGGCGTCCTCATCATGAGAGGTTTCACGGTCTGTAAAAGATGACCAGAAAATGCTTTATTTCCTTCCGCCACACCTTCGGCTTCTCCATCACTCTCAGCCTTGTTATCAGTCTCGTCATGGTCCCCATCTTCATCATGGTCTGCTGGGAAGCACTCTTCTCTATCAGCTGACTCGGTTGTTGAAACATCACCATTAGCATATCCATTCTCACTGTCTGATGATCCTTGACCACTTTCCTCACCCTCATCGTCAATTTTTGCATCCGTTTTTCCCACCGCCTGCTTAATACACAGTTCTCCTCCTGTTTTTCTGGTACTCTCAGCACTTTTTATTGAACTGTGTGCAACATTTTCGATTGCTGCCAAAGTGTTCTCTTCAAAGTTATTTGTAGGGGATAATTCGCCCTCTTCTCGTTCACTTTTAGTGCAACCTTTGGTTTCTTCATTGCATTTCTGAACTTGGATCTCTTCAGATGAAGATAAAGCGAGTTTCCTAGGAACACCACCCTGCATCATGATAAAACGAACATTGCCAATTATTTAAGACATTTTATCAACAGATTTCAATAAGCAAGCTACCCAAAAACTATTAATGTACCTGTGCTTTGCTATTCAGCAATGTTCTTATCCCACAATCACCATCGGTACTGTGTCCTGGAGGAGTAGTAAATGGACCAATAAATCGACATTTTCCTAAATGTTCATCCATAAAATCTGGAAAGGAGTATATATTGGAAAATTAAAACCAAGTAGAAAACTAAACCTTTTTGTGAATCTATACCATTTTCCATATTGATGTTCTTTTCTCCTGTATCGCTTGGAGTAACACGCTCGAGGAATCTAGCTTCTTTGCTGGCCCCAGACATAACAGGCAACATATTGGCATCAGTCTGTATCACTCCATTTTGGGTTGCATTACATGCTATATCAATCTCACAAGCAACATTATCTGCATCAGGAGAACCATCATTATTTACCCTATTATTGTCAGGTCTCATGAGCATTCCTGCCAGGAAATGATTGTTCAGTAAGAATATTTTCACCTCCAATTTTGAACATGCCTGATGATTTGCAGTTTTCTGAGGTGGCCTCACCAACAGGCCCCTCATCACTATTGGCCAATTGCTTGGCTGAATGATGGTTAACCTTATCTGTATCATCAATGTCCTCTTCACTACGACGTGAAGGAACACCAAGCACTGGTTCAACAAAGGTTATCCAAATTTTCATGACTTTGTCGTGCTGCTCAGGCGTACAAACTTCTCCACAAGTGTATTTCATGAGCTGATATAGATCTTCTTGAATGTCAGGATCAGGATACTCAAATTTCATATGAGGTCTAATGGGTTGTCTATATCCAGCAGCAATCGAGAGAATCCTTTCATCTTCATTTTGATCCTTTTCACTCATTTCTTTGATTTCAGTTAAGAATGCTGAATAGAGACAAATCATAAAGCAAATATATTCAGTGGAAACACATTTCTTTTTTAAGAAAATTATAAGCAAAGGAAACAAATTATTTCAGATGCGCGAATTACCCAGGGAAAGAAGAATCCATCATAAAAGTTAGCATTGAGAAAGCATGTAATAGAACAATCCAAAACAGATTTAAGTATAAAAAGTCGAAATAGTTTTCTGTTTGTACATGATTAATAGTTATGTAGTTTCTTAGAATTGCAAATTTTGTGCAGGATGGAATTATATTAATATAAATGACTCAATAAGACTTATACAATACGAGAGACAAAACCTCATGCACTACAATGTAAAATATAAGCTTGAATCACCTTTAGCACTCAAGTTCTTGGTATCCTGCTGCTTAAAATAGAAGCTCCTGTGATCAAGTGATTTGTGGTAGTTCTTCGCATAAATGTCGGCCCAAATTTTATTAAAATCAGAGCGGCATCTTGCCCATTCTTCCTGTTTCTGCTTCAAACGTGTTAATATAATTGGCAGGGCAAGGGGTGCATTCTTCCTCAATACATCCCTTACGTCAAGCCCATGGTCACCATACAAGCGTTCAATGCACCGTATGTTAAGAGCTGAAAAAAAGAGACAAATGGACTTTAAACTCAACAGCATAAAGTTATTATGAGGAATCATCAGGGCTCATTAACACATACCTGTCAAGTGATCATCGATACGAAATGAACCATCTGTCTTGTCTGTATGAGCATTCAAACTGTCTAAGAGTTCTTCAACTCGCTTTGCTGTTGCGTTCACAGATTCCAACAACATATCAAGTTCATACCTGGAATTATAAGAGAAACCAATTGATGACAATTTCCAATGCTCATAAATAAAACAGAATCCCATTAAACAGCCTTATGACAAAATGGAGGAAAAGAAGCTTCAAGCGGAAAATAATTGTTCCTGATAGTCCAGATAGTGAGAGTAACAACATTCGGTGGGAATAACAAAAGTCAGAGTGGAGTAAGGATGAATGAGAGCAAATTCCACACAGGGCATGGATTATTGGAAAATCTTGAGACAGTTCTTACCTATCATCCTCACAGCGGAACAAGCTTTCTTCATATTGGTTTTTGCGCATGTGTTTGAATGAGTAATCCTCACTTCCTGAAGTGACAGACACCCAATGATCATTCAGCACTTCAGCACCAATCTTTGTTCTACAGCTCACTGACGGAATTGGATACTGCCTTGTGGAATGCCGATGGGATGAGCAAAAGATCTAAATTATTCAGATATGGAAAACTAAATTAAAAAAAAAGAAAAGAAAACTTACATTGTGGGGAAGAAGTCGATAACTTGGAGTACAGTTCTCACAGTTAGAGAGATCAAGTTCATGAATGGGTTTAGCACCAAACTTCTCTTTAATAGCAGTCAACTTCTGTCCTTGGACATCTTTAGTGTTGAAGGCAAGAGCCCTGTCACATCTATCCCTTTCTCTGCCATCATGATCTTTATTTTTATCATTGTCTTCCCTGTTGTGATCATCTCCTTGGCGATCCTCTACCTTCAAAGATCTGAAAGTTTGTTTGCTGTTCTGCAACCATCCTGAAATGGGCTAAATTGGTTACATATTTAAATAGCATCGGTCATTCTTCAGCAGCTAAAAGTATCAACCTATCGAACAAGTCATTCAGCATAAGAAACAATTACCAGCACAACAAATATATCTATTTTAGTAGTTAGTACTAATTCATAAAACAATAGAGAAAAATTGCATACTAAAAATCCTTGACAATATCTTCAGCACCAGTGTGACACTTGCATATGTTCAAATTAAAGAACAAATGGTAAAGTAAAAACACGTAAAAAGCATCTAATCTTTTGTTACCGGTCTTCTCAACGTAAGTAATGCAATCTTCATACTCTTCCTTAAGGTCTGTAACTATAGATCCAAGTAAAGTAGCCACCTGACACGATAAAAAGTCCTGATTACTAGTCATAAAGAAACAAGAAAAATAATTAATTTCATGAAACGTGGCAAGCAATTCTTTGGCATTTAACAGCTTCTCTAATTTATGTAAGTGTTTATCATATGCTTACATGTTTTCAGGTTATCATCAGTGAAAACTCTGGAGATATATCAGAATGACGAAAGCATGACAGCTAGATTGTTTTGATAAAGAAAAATGGCATGTCAAATATATGTGTGTGTGTGTGTTGTAAAAGAAGATTTCTCTCCACATCTTCAACAAGTCTCCACAAAACGGAGAAGAATTTTCTATGCAATTCTAGAAAGATCATTGGTAATTGCTCAACCAACTTTTAGAAAATAATCAATATATAAAGAAAGGAACTTGACAGGGTATGGATATTTGAACTCACTATGTCAGACTCCATGATTTCATTGAAATATTTTGTGGTGGAGAAACACACTTAGTTATGCATATAGAAGATTTTTAACATCAAGAAGGGTGTACAGTGTACTGTGGCTAATGTCAGATTATAAAACCAATCTACAACAAACTCTAACTACTTCTAGTAAAAAAATATTAACTTGTACAATCTTCCTCTACATCTTTCAAATCTGTATAAAGGAAACGGCAAAGGTAAAGAGATTTTCACAGAAAAGCTTATAAACCTTACTCCCATTGGTTTTGAGAGGTCAGAATCTTAAATATATAGATATCACAACCTTATTAAAATCCAATTTAGAAGCAAGATAGCTGATCAGAATTCATTCGACCATGTAAATTAATTCGGAAACAGGGGGTAATTTTCGTAACGCCAGCACAATTTGCATATCTCGAAAAGCAAAGCATAGAGACACAATTGCAACAATAAGAAGATGAAAATACTATTTTCTCCATAATTGGATAAAGCGAGAGACAGATATAATATAAATTGGAGTTAACAGGAGACAAGAGTCAATGAGAGAGTTGACCATCATTTGAAATTGAGGTCGGGGGGCAAACTTGCTTCTATAGGAACGAACACAATCCAAAAATTTCTTGTAATCTTTGGAATCCTGCAATCTTTCCTTAACTTTTGCACAGAAAATTGATATTGGGTCCTGTATCCCTGAGAGAAAATGAATCAACTTTTTTTTTTTACTAGCTATAAATGGACAAACTAAATTTTGGTAGACATCTATAGTATTCTGTAATGGAATTTCAAACTAGCAAATTCAATAGTAATCATCATGGCATGTTTTTAGTATTTTAACAGGAGCTTTAGAAAAATTACCAGATATTCAACTGCTTATAAAAGAAAAAAATTTAAAAAAATCGGCCAACACTGATGTCAGATAGATTAGTGCAAGTTCAACGGATTGAAACTAAAACGAGAAGCGAGAATGATAATGAAAACTTTTGTTATATGAATAAATAGGAGCTATTTAAGAAACAAAATCTGACTTGTATTGCAGCCTACCTTGATGAAACTGGTCAGTCACAGAATCATCTCTGTCAGCAGGTTTTCTTTCACGGTCCAAGTCATCATCACAATCCCACTCAATCTTATCTCCACTGTCTCTTTTATCCTCTTCTTTTTCAGTAAGTTTCCATTGATCAGAACCGGGGCAAGCGACATGCTGGTCACGCTCTGCAGGTTTCTGAAAAAAGGAAGGATAAAAATTATTTTTTGTCAAGAAAAAAACAACCACAAAAAAACTAAAGAGAAAATGACCTTCTCAACATGAATGGGCTTCATAATGCTCATGGGGGAGGCTCTACCATTCTGCCACAGAATGTGATTTTTTTTACCAGGCTGAGCATAATGGATAGAAGCAGCACCAGAGGGATCGGGGAGAAAATGAGTGAACTCTACAAGCAGGTCAGCATGATCCTGAAAAAGAATAGAAACCTACAAACAAACATTAAAAATTCAGGACACCAGAACTTTATACCTGCTTTCAATACGAACCTTAAGAATATGAATTCAGAGCAGATACCTCATGATAGACATCTGTTATTGACATGTGATCTTTTCTATAAACATTCAAGATGTCAAGAAATGCGTTATATACATGACCATCACCCTGAAATCTAGTCTGCAATTAGTTTATAGAAGTGGTTCAGACCATAAATTCTAATGTAGAAACAAAGAACAGAGGACTGTAGTGGCATAATGCTTTTGCAGCTTCACCTTAATTTTGTTTACAAAACTGATTGCCTCATCATAATCTACTGGCTTCTTTTTTAGAAGTGGTTCATCCTCGTGTGAGAGGACAGATTCATATCCCTTCGGTAAAAAGGCATTGAAACCCAAAATCAGGTCTCGATCCCCTCTAAATAATTCCTTCACTTTCACTATAACACCAGATGTATCAAGTCTACATGCAGGCCAACCAAACAAAAAAATAGAAAAACATATTAAAATTACAAATCTGGACAGAGTTATAATAAAATAAGAGCAGAGTTCTACCTTTGAGCCTTGAACTCTTTCATGATGTCAAGAAAGTCTTTGTACTTATCCCCTTTGTCCTGAAATCGTTCCTTCACAACTTTCAGGTATGACAATGCATCAGTTGTTGTCAGCCTTTGTGCACTGCTGGCAGTTGATATCTGGGCTTGTCCGGAACTTCATTTCCCCCAATATGCAATTTGATATCCATTAGAATACATGATACTCACAATAAAAACAAGGCAATCTTTTTTGCCTCCTATAAGCAACTTTCAAATCAACAACAACAACATATAACCAGCTATACAACTCCCAGAACAGAAAATGAAGAAAATGCCATCTTCAACAAATCTGTATCAGTATTCAACTTTACCAAATAAATAATGAAATCATCACTTGCAGGACAATCAGACTCACTTTATCACTGAATAATAAATTTTGCCTTTCTGTAAACAAACTTTAGAGAATGTGCAGCATAGTTCATTCGAAAATGATAGTACAGCACATAGAAAATTATACAGAATGAGAAACTGAAAAACTTTCAACTTTAAGAAAATTGATGATGTAATACATACATTTCAATAACAAGGACAGTTTTAACAATGGTAAAAACCAGAGAAGCGCTAGAGCTAGATCAATCTCATTGCCACAAGAAAATCAATTATTTGCAACAAAAACCATCCAATCACAAAAACCATAACTAACTGAACATAAAATAGCCCAAACAAAACCCAAGCAAAAAAAAAAAAATAATACAACACTCACGGTTCAACTGGAGCAGGAATGGCAGGGCCCTTGAGTTGAGAATGAGAACTCAAGAACACATCATCTCTAGACCTCTTCATCGCGTAATCCTCTTATATGTATCCTAGTAATAAAAATATCTGCTACTCTGCTAATCTTCAAAAACCTATGCTATTATTCACTCCAGTTAAAACAATTCTGATTCAAAACACCTGTAAGAAAGTAATTACCATTTACCAAACAACTAAATTTAATTACATTAAGATGCTGATAATTGGATCTACTGAACACCGAAAAAGTAGTAATAATTAACCTTAATCTGTACATCGAGGAAGACAACACCCAAGTGATCGTATCATCAGAAAGAAAAAGAAATCCTACAAAATAGCAAATTTTGGAAACCTGGTTTCAGATTACTTGAATTATACGGAAAGCATAATCCAACAAAGGCATTGAAAAGTTGGGAACTTTATACAGCAAGAGATCTTTTGAGTCTCTGAACGAACGAGGGGGCAGAGAAGAGAGCAGCAAGAGTGGAGAATGTATACGGTTGTGCCTATGCGTATTTTATACGTCTACTGTTTTTATATATATATACTTATTATTTATACACATGTGCGTATAAATTTATATATATTCGAGAGAGATTTGAAGAGAAGATATTCCGAACGTTTTCGTTTACCTACTCTGAAAGAAGAGGGGGGAGAGAGATTTTACTTCCGTTTGTTATGTTAAAAATACTTTGCGTGTATATATATATATATATGGAAGGGGGGTGGGAGGTGGGCGTGTGCATTTCTATGGTATGGAACCTATATTTGGTCCAATTAAGTCTATTCAAATTAGAAAATGCTATTTGATCCTTGAATGAAATTTTGTCCAATTTGATTCTTTATAACTTTTAAAATTGTCTTTTACATTTTTTTTATTATGAAAATATTATCAAATCCATACTTTTCTTAAGTAAATAATTAATAATTATAAACCAACTTTATATAATATATAACTTTATATGATTTTCCTCAACCTGCTAACTAGTAATGTGGAGGTATCCCTCTTTGACCAACTTCTTAAAGGGACTATAGTCTTTCAAGTCACGCAAGTTCAAATCTCATCTCCTGATTCAAAGCAAACTTTTGGTTAATATGCTTTTACTGAGTTCAATACTAGTTTTCATGTACTGCAATTGTTATGAGTATGTGTCATGCTCTGAATAAATATCAATTTAAGCTAATTAAATTCTGATCATGTTTCTTTGAAAGATACTAATGAATGTAAGACTCGCTTATTCTAGCTTTCTCCTTAGACATTTTACATTTCCACTTTATGTATTGTTATTTGAATTCACATTATATAATTCATATTTGCACGCTTTTTTTTCTTTTCAAGAAAAATCATGATTCATATATTTATCATGGTTGCTCTAAGGACTTAAGTTTCATCTACTAAATGATGTTAGCATTATAAATAATGATCATGAGTCATGATTTTTCTCAAAGGAAAAAAAATATAAATATATGAAGTTGATTCATAATGGAACTTTACTACTTTAGATTACATCAATAGATGAGGCGACGTCCTCATATTGTCCCCAAAAAATGGCTTCTTGTGAAGGACAGTCTTTCCGATTTTGAATCCTAGTCCCCGTAGCATCGATCATGTTGGGATGGTGTCGGTGAGGAATGGAACCTAGATGATCCTGCCAGTGGTTATATGCTTATCTCAAAGATTAAATCATACATATGTAAATATGAACTAATTCAGATTGTAAAATTGTGAATGACTGATTAAACATTGTTTCCCCTATTTTTTATATTAATATCTTAAAACCATAATTCTGTGTTTACTTGGAGGGATGGAGTGGGATATAACTAAATTATCTCGCTTATCCCATGTTTACTTTGTTGTATGCAAAAAAGGAGGTCCATCCCTTGGCCCGGGATAATGAAGGGATACTAATCCCACCCTCCTACCTAGGATAAAATTTATCTCTCAATTTTATTTTTAAAAATATTTAAATAAATATAAAAATTATAAAATCTGAAAAATATTTGAAAATAAATAATAGATAATATATTTTGAAAAATATTATAATAAATAATAATATATAATTATTATTTTTGTTAAATAAATTTAAAGTTAACCGGAAATTTTATTAATTAATTTGTAGATTTTAAGATAATTTTTTATTTCATTTTTTATTTTTTTAAATTTTACTAGTTAATTTGTACACTTAAAAAAACTTTCCATGTCATTTAATTTATAATTTTTGTTTTGTTTGAATAATTTTCAAATTCAATTATAATTCTTTATATTTTTTGATTTTTTATTTTATTTCAATTATAATTCTTTATAATTTTCATTGAATGAATCATTTTATATATTTTAATTATTTTAAAATAAACAATTAAGATTGATAGATGCTATCCATTTTTCATATTTAATCATACAAAATAAACAATTGATAGTTTTTTCAAACTTATCCTTATTCTATCCTCATCCCAAAAATTATCCTATCCTAGTTAATCCCAAATATTCCAAGTAAACGCAGCCTAAAAGATAATTAGTTTACAACAAAATTTGAATATAATTTCAAATTACGTTAATATATGTTCAATATTTACACGTCAAACTGAATGTATTGATTTGTTTATGTAAAAATTTAATTACAAATATGTTTTTTGGTATTTAACCGTGTGCGCGGGAATATATTTTTGATGCTTGAAAATTTTCTCAATATACAGGACAAAAGAAAAGTTACTTTCATGAAACTTAGAACTTAAAAAATGGATAGTAAATCCCTTCCACAGCATTGCAAACGAGTATTATTTTGTCAGGTGGTGTTTTGCTCCCAAAATTTTCAGCAGGGCTGGCACCAGGACACAAATCAATATACTTGAAAATCTTGTACAGTTTCACTTTTAATGGGGATGCTTTGACTTTTTTTGTTGATATTCCTTTGGAAAATGAAAATTTTGTTTGGTTATTTTTCAATTTCATATATACAAGTACTTACAGGTACGTATACACACAAAGGATAGCTGTGGTCTAGTTAATTGAATGTATAGGATTGAAATGTGGAAATTAGATAAAGTCAAATATGAATTAGTTATGCGTGTTTAGTAAAATGTGAAAAATTCCATTTGAAACGAAAAACCATACTTAATATCCTTTCAAGAAACAACACTACATATAACACAATACACACCTAACTAAACACTTCTGCTTATCCATGTACAAATCATAATGTACATCAAATGCTACATATTTCACCTTTTTTTGCAAGACAGCAATATCAAGAAATTCATCTTAATATATTATATCTAATAGGCAAACCTTCAAAAGCACATTCAGCATGAACCCAAACATCAAAACTGTCACAACATACCTATACAACCCACAATTAATTTGCAAGAGAAAAATTGGAAATAAGTTAATAAAATAATCATTAACAAGAATACCTAAAAAAAAGGACCAGAATTGTATATTATCTTACCCAACTTCCACCATCAGAATGATGCCAAATTTACTTGCAAACACCACAGTGTTGTTTTGATTTTCTTTACATTAATACCACTTTTCAAGTAAATTACAAACTCAAGAAATAAAAACTTTCAAAATATTTTTTTTAACATCCTTCAAATATAATTAAAAAAATATCACCGAACATAATTTTTTTCAAAAGAAGTTCAATATAGACATAAAATTGAAATAAACAAATTGAATTAGTAGAAAGTATGCAGTTAATTTAAGAGATAATGCCTCATTATCATAATGACATTCTAAAATAAAAAAAATAAAATCCATGCATATATTCCATAAGTCTCATCTAGCGTACGTGGAGGGTTTATTGAATGATTGATTGTATAAGAAATATTTGGAAATAATCATGATAATGATGGAAACTATTATTGTTCAAAAGAATAAAAGGACATCACTTGTTCATATATATAAAACATGAATCAATAGTTTTGAGTATTTATATTCATTGTAAATATGATTTAAAATATACAGTAAAATTATTTTGGTCAAACAATTATTATACAAATAATGCAAAGAAGAAAGCAAAAATAAAAAGCACACAAGAAAAAAAATCGAATTTGTGAAAAAAAAAAAGAAAAGCACGTAAAATGTTAGTGAAAGAAAGCAATATAGAATTGTTTGGCCCATATGTGAGTATATGTCTACATGGTTGGAAGTCCCGGACTTTATTGACTGATGTAAAATGGTCCAACGGTAATATTTAATAATCTTAAATTATAAATAGGAAAAAATAAATTAATCATGTTGTTAATCAACAAATCGTGTCCACATTAAGTTAAAAAAGACAAATAAAAGGGAAAAAAATTTAACCCCAATGTCCACGTTAAATTATAAAAGACAAATAAAAAACTAATTAATCAAGTTAAAAAAGGTAAAAAAAATGATCAAACATAGCAAACAGTTTGAAATTTGAACCCACGATCACATGTTCATAAAATTATGAATCTACCAACTAAACCTAAACGAGCCAACGGTATTAAAAACGCCGCATTAGGTTATGACTAAATACCATTGTAAGAAACATTTCCCTTTTCAACCTTCTGCCTCCCCCTCTTTCTCTCTCTCTCTAAAAAAAATTCAAGAAACATCGGAAAAAACCTTCTCAGAAGTCCTTTTGCCTTTCAAGAATACTGTTCCTTTAACGATGAGGAGGGTTTGTGATCAGCATTCTCTCTACTAATATACAATCGTCCATCTATATACTTTTTTTTTTTTTTTTTGCAAATTATGTTTTGTTTTGATGACCATAACTTACAGGGGAAGAGTCGTTTTTCTGGTTGGGGCCAAGACCTGCTGTGATGATCACAGATCCTGAATTAGTAAAGGAGGTGATGAACAAGAATACTCTGTACCAAAAACCACAGAATTTGAGTCCATAGGGACTTGTGTGCTATGAGAAAGAGAAATGGTCCAAAAAGAGGAAAATCATCAACCCTGCTTTGCATCTCGAAAAATTGAAGGTTTTCTGTTGCTAAATTATGTTTTATGTGCTTGTATTACTGCTTAATTTTTAATTGAAAGATAAGAAGAAGTGTACTGAGATGAGGTTTATTTTTTGGCTATTTCCTGGCACAGCTCATGATTCCAGCACTCTATTTTAGTTGTGATGAGGTTTTAAAGAAATGGGAAACGAGTCTCTCAATGGAAGGATCTGTTGAGATGGATGTTTGGCCTCATCTGCAACAGCTGAGTAGCGATGCCATATTAAGGACCGCATTTGGTAGCAGCTATCAAGTAGGGAGAAGAATCTTCCAACTTCAAATAGAGCAGACTTTGAATATGATGCAGGTTTTGCGTTCTATATATGTTTGTGGACGGAGGTGATAAATCTCTACGGCACTTCATTATTGATGTTTTTTTTGCACAAATCAAAATATTTCGAGAAAAAAAAAAGCAGTGTATATGGTGTCTTACACATTAGTAGTATTGAATTTTAGTAGATTAACTTGGATGACTAATAAACATTCAACTGTGGCCTTTTGGTCTATTTTCAACTTTGCTTGAAAACGAAAGAACTTGCGTTGGTAGATGTTAGATGAATGCTCATGACTGAAAAAACTTGGTTGGGATTGCACGCTGAGAAGGGTTTTCACTTGTCATGCATATTTGTTTAGTATGGAGCATTTGACTTGTATCTGCATAAATTACATTGATGTTTCCTTCTGAAGACCGGTGATAACATCCTTTTTTCTCTGTGAACAGATATTATGCATGAGAAAGAAATTTTAAAACCCAAGTTCAAGTTATGAGGGATGATGAGCTATCTTGGTACAGGAAAGCACTAATGCTCTCTCAGTAGTACAATGTTAATTAATGTTTATTGTGAAATGCTGATTTACAGAAAAAATATGCTAACAAGAACATGTGAAGCCATGTTTTTTTTTTTTTGTCACATACACAATTATATATGCTCCATCTATCTTTGCAAACAATCAGATTTCAGTGATATACAAATAATATTTTACCTCTGCTTTTTCATGATTTGAAGCCTTGTTTTTTTTTTTTGTCAAACACAATTATATATGTTTCATCAATCTTTGCAAATAATCAGATTTCAATGATATGCAAATAAGATTTTTCTCTCTTTGCTTTTTTCAAGGAATTATATATGTCCTTTTAAAATTTCAATGAATTGCAATTCTGCGATGAGAACCTTAAATGACAGCTCACATGTGAGTTCTACTTTTTGCAATTCTTCAGTCTATACCTCGTATCATTAACTTGCATTTTATGCCTTCTTCTATGACAGGCTTGATGAGCAGGAGACTGGTTATTTCTTTGATCTGAAATATTTTGGAGAGCTCTGGTGCTTGATGGAAACTGGCACGAGGCCGAGAAATTTCTGTCAAGCTTCACTGTAGTTGAAGATAACAAATATTCGAATAAGATATATTTTGAGATAAGGAAGCAAAAGTTTCTAGAGGCCCTAGACAAGTAATATCATGATGGTTTTGTTGAACTTTCCTTCTAATTTAATTGTGCTACTTCTCACCTCCCATGTGCTGATTTCTTGGTAATAGGAATGATTATAATGGGGCTTTAGACATTCTTCTAAATGATCTTGAAGTTTTTGCACAATTGAACAAAAAATTGTACAAGGAAATGACTCAGCTCCTGACACTAGATGACTTCAGGTATGTTTCTGTAGCACTAAACAACTATAAATATCCTTATCTTTTGGATGAGCCTTTTAAAATGTGTTAGATATGAGTAAAGACAATGGAGGCGAGAAGATGATGACTGTAAAATACACGTGTTGACCCATTGGCTACGTTCACAAATGAAATCCCTAAAGAGCTACTAAGTTTTGTCTATTAAATTTCTTGAGTTCACATTACGGTCATCACCTTTGTATAAAGGTGGTCTTATTACAAATGTCAAATTTATCGAGGAAGTCTCTTGAATTGAACAAATAAATATAGGACAAATTTTGTAGGTATTCATTCCTTAAAAAGAGCATGCAATAATGACACTTTGATTCATTGCAAATATATATTTCTAAGTAAATGGTAAACCAACAGGGAGAATAGTTCACTCGCCTCGTATGGAGATAAATTATCTGGCAGAAAAAAGATTCAAAAGGATCTTAGGACACTCATTGAGGCGAATCCCCTTCTCCAAGGAAAAACTAGGTTTCCTCAAGTTAACAGGTCAAGGGTAAGGTGCCTGATTAACCTGAGGTAATCTTTTCTCTTTGCCTCTTTTCTATAGTTTTCTATTTTTTAAATTATCTGAGATCATTTCATTTCTTTCTTTTGAAGTATCTGAATTATTTCAATCATGTGTAATTTAAATGTTTCTTGAGGTATACATGTCTTCAATTCTGAGTAACCTAATTATAAAGTTATAACGTGCAGTTTGAACTGGAAGCGTATTCACTGTGCGCATCCACATCCACAACCTCACATTGACACCCTCTTCACAGATCATAAGTGTTCTGGACCAGATAATATGCAGGATCAACTGAACGAGGATAGTAATTTGGTAAGATTTTGACAGTTGACTAATGTATACTCCGATATGTTGTCCTAAAAAAAAAAGAGGCTCGATAAAGCTTTAGTATTTTTCCTATGGTAGTATATTATACTGTCTGATTCAATTCTGTATCAGCCCCTATAGCCATGGCAATGCCTGCATCATCTTCTGCCCAGTCCTTAGTGACCAAGTCTACACTTGCCTTACCTATAAATCTTGGGAACCTCTCCGACCAAGGTGATATCTACTTTTTTACAGTGTTCTAACACCAAATAGAGTTCCTTTTCTTTCTTTCTTTCTTTTAAAGAGGTTACTCATCCTTATAACAGTACTCATCACATATGTTTTATTCTGTTTATTAGCTTTCATGATGCATAAGGTCATGAGATTTTTAGAACAATATTATTCAGGTTGCTTCACCCACCGGTTTTTTGATCCGTCATCAAGTTTCTGCGAATGGACATCCTAGTGAATTTCCCAGGACTGTAGAACGAGATTTAAATATTGGCTGTTCCCTTACCATGGATTTTTTTCCTGTTATTGAGACTCTGCTACTAGGTTGACTATGCTGATTGAACCTCACATTTTTCCATGATATTATGTGCTGAAAAACTCATGTAATATCTGGTTGACTCTTTCAGTTGGGAAAAGTACTGAGGATATAGAGCTGTGGGATGTCTCTTCTGCTGAGAAGTTTTTCAGGGGACAATAAAAACTTGGGGAAGCAAAGCCAGTCTCGGGCGTGTTATTGGTATACCTCTTCTAACCTACTCCATTCTGGTACTTACTCCTTTTTTTTTTAATTATAGAATATAGATTGTATATTCATTTTTGTGTAGTCAGGAGCAAATGGAGAATAACTCTAGCATTTCTGTTAATTGTGTGCGATGGAGTCCAGATGGGTTTCTATTTGGTATACCTGAATCCTAAACTTGCTGTTTATCCTAGTCCCTTGCGACTTGAATTGTTTTTATTTAACAGGAATTTTGTCAATAACAGGGGTTGCATATTCAGAACACATGGTACATTTGTACAATGGAAATGGTAATTACTATGGAAAAAAATATCAGGTACTTATATTATTTTCTGCTTTGTTTTATTCCATGTTTATTTTATATTATACTTTCTGATGCTAATACACTTCAGGTACCGACACAGCTTCATTGCTTGTTTTGCCAACAACTTCATCATTAATGATCATCCATACCAGAGGTTCTCATTGTAGCTTCACTTCTTGGTTCTCTTATGTTAGTTGTACTCATGTTCCCCATCCAGGTATCTAATTTTCTTCTTTCCTTCCTCCTTTACAAAGACAAAAGTCTCTACTCTTAGGTTCACCTCAAATACCGTACTGCTTTTTATTCTCATCGTCCTATTTGTTTCAATTGTCTGGTTTGGTTACCCTAATTCCTTTATAGTTGAGTTCTTGAAACTTTTTTTTTTTTTTTTTAAAGCATATAATTACTTCAATTGGCAAATAAGGTTTTACCAAAGTGATTCAACAGATATAGGTGGTATGACTACTGGATTTTTTAATTTTCATGTCTTATGTTACTTATTGATATATATATCTATTCCCCTCTATCTCATTGATTTAAAAACTCTTGCTTTGATTACAATATTGATGAATGGTGCAATAATGATGTCCTGCCTGTATGGCTAAACACCAAAATTATGAATTGGGCTAAACACCAAAAATGATGAATTGGGCTTTATCTTTTTATTTCCCGAATTATTGTGTTGCTGCAAGTGCGTATGGGTAATCTGAATACACTGGGTTAGGTTGAGTTGAGACTCTCAATAGTGCCCTCTTGATAGTCTCCTTTAATCCTAATCTATGGGCTAATCTGATTACCTATTGTATTCGTTGGATTCTAATGTCCCAAATTTTGTGGCCCAACCCCAATAACCCTCTTTGGCACTATTGCTTTTGGGCCTAACAAAAATTTGTTGGACCTCATGCCAAATTTTGTGGCCAACCCCAATAACCTTCTGGGGCACTATTGCTTTTGGGCCCAACAAAAATTTGTTGGACCTCATGCCTAAATTGTTGGACTTTTTTACCCCTTGTGACTTTACTGGTGGTGGCCGTATATGCTGGACTCTTATGTACCTGATGGTGTTGCCCTACCCAATAACTTTGTTTTGTCATGGCCATGATTCTTCCATACCAGCGGTTCGTTGAAGCTTCACTTCTTGGTTCTCTTATGTTAGTTATACTCAATTCCCCATCTTGCGTCTAATTTTCTTCTTTCCTTCCTCCTTTCAAAGATACACGTATCTAGTCTTAGTGTATCTCAATGACTCATAGTCTTGTTTTATTCTCGTAGTCCTGTTTGTTTCAATTTTTAGTTTTATTATCGCATGTGAAAGTCTATATCCGTATTCATATTTATTATCGCATATGTAGAACATCCTTTTTTTCTCTGTGAACAGATTATGCATGAGAATGGAATTTTCAAAATCAAAAGTTCAAGTTATGAGGGATGATGAGCTAACTTGGTACAGTATAGCACAAATACTCTCAGAGGTAACAATTGATGTTTATTGAGAATTGCTGATTTATAGAAAAAAAAACGCCAATGGCAATACCTGCATCACCTCTTGTAGGCAACTCAACATCTGCTCAGTCCTTAGTGATCAAGGCATTGCTTAATGACTTGTAAATCTTGGGAACCTCTCCGACCAATGTGATATCTACTTTTTTGAAAGTGTTCTCACACCGAATATATTGCTTCTTTTCTTTCTTTCTTTTGTGTGTATGTGTGTTAGACCAAAATTCATATTGCATGTATGGCAACTGCAGCTTTCGGGGATAGTAAGATTTCTCGTGATGCCTCTAATCTGAAGGTAGTAAAATCTCTTGAACAGGTAACTCATCCTTATAACAGTACTCATCACATATTTTTTATTCTGGTTATTGTCTCTTGTGATACATAAGGTCATGAGATTTTCAGACCAATATTATGCATGTTGCTTCACCCACCCAGTTTTTGAATTTCCTAGGACTGTTGAACGAGTTTTAAATATTGGCTCTTCCCTGACTAGCATGGATTTTCATCTTGTTACTGAGACTCTGATACTAGGGTAACTATGCTGATTGAACTTCACACTTTTCCAAGATATTATGTGCTGAAAAACTCATGTAATGTCTGGTTGATTCTGTCAATTGGGAAAAGTACTGGGGATATGGAGCTGTGGAATGTCTCTTCTGCAAAGCAGTTTTTCAGGGGACAATAAAATATTGGGGAAGCAAAGCCAGTCTCGAGCATGTTATTGGTATAACTGTTCTAATCTACTTCTTTCTTGCACTTTCTCCCTTTTTTTTTTTTATTATAGAATATAGATTGTATATTCATTTTTGTGTAACCAGGAGAAAATGGAGAATAACTCTGTCATTTCTGTTAATCGTGTGCGATGGAGCCCTAATGGTTTTCTATTTGGTATACCTGAATCCTAAAACTGCTCCCCGGCGGCTTGAATTGTTTTTATTTAATAGGAATTTTGTCAATAACAGGAGTTGCATATTGAGAAGACATGGTACATTTGTACATTGGAAATGACAAATACTATGAGAAAAAATATCATGTACTTATATTATTTTCTGTTTTGTTTTATTCCATGTTTTATTTTCTGTTTTGTTTTATTCCACGTTTATTTTATATTATATTTTGTGATGCTAATGCACTTTAGGTACCGACACAACTATATTGCTTGTTCTGCCAACAGCTACATCATTAATGATCATCCTCATTTTGTGTTGTCATGACCATGATTCTTCGATACCAGAGGTTCATTGTACCTTCCCTTCTTGGTCCTTTTATGTTAGTTGTACACATGTTCCCCATTCATGTATCTAATTTTCTTCTTTCCTTCCTCCTTTACAAAGACAAAAGTCTCTGCTCTTAGGTTCACCTCAAAGACCGTACTGCTTTTTTATTCTCATCGTCCTATTTGTTTCAATTGTCTGTTTTGGTTACCCTAATTCCTTTACAGTTGAGTTCTTGTAACTCTTTTTCTGTATTTTTTTTTAAAAGCATATAATTACTTAAATTGGCAAACAGGGTTTTACCAAAGCAAATCAACAGAAATAGGTGGGTATGACTACTGAATTTTTTAATTTTCACATCTTATGTTACTTATTGATATATATATTTTCCCTTGATTTAAAAACTCTTGCTCTGATTACAGTATTGATGAATGGTGCAATAATGATGTCTTGTCTGTATGGCTAAACACCAAAATAATGAATTGGGCTAAACATCAAAAATGATGAATTGGGCTTGATATTTTTATTTCCCGGATTATTGCGTTATTGCAAGTGCCTATGGGTAATCTGAATGCGCTTGGTTAGGTTGAGTTGAGACTCTCAATAGTGCCCTCTTGATTTAGTCTCCTATAATCATAATCTATGGGCTAATTTGATTACCCATTGTATTAGTTGGATTCTAATGTCCCAAATTTTGTGGCCCAACCCTAATAACCCTCTGGGGCACTATTGCTTTTGGGCCCAACAAAAATTTGTTGGACCTCATGCCCAAATAGTTGGACTTGTGTTTACCCCTTGTGACTTTACTGGTGGTGGCCGTTCTGGACTCTTATGTAGCTAATGGTGTTATCCTACCCAATAATTTCGTTATGTCATGGCCATGATTCTTCCATACCAGTGGTTCATTGAAGCTTCACTTCTTGGTTCTCTTATGTTAGTTGTACTCATTTCCCCATCTTGTGTCTAATTTTCTTCTTTCCTTCCTCCTTACAAAGATACATGTATCTAGTGTTAGTGTATCTTAATGGCTTATTCCCATCGTCCTGTTTTATTCTCGTTGTCCTATTTGTTCAATTTTCAGTTTTGGTTATTTGGTATGATGAGCTATCTTGGTACAGTAATACACAAATACTCGCAGAGATAGATATGATGTTAATTCATGTTTGTTCGAATTGCTGGTTTATAGAAAAAAAAAGGCCTATGGCAATGCCTGCATCACCTATTGTAGGCAACTCAACTTCTGTCCTGTCCTTAGTGACCGAGTCTATTCTTAATAATGCCTTACCTATAAATCTTGGGAACCTCTCCGACCAAGGTGATATCTATTTTTTTACAGTGTTCTAACATCGAATATAGAGTTTCTTTTCCTTTTTTTCTTTTGTGTGTGTGTGTAGACCAAAATTCATATTGCATGTAGCTGCAGCTTTGTTTCTTCTCGAATTTCAAAGCTTATCCTTTTTAATTATGCAGCTCTTGACAGAGTATGTAGGTTTGCTTTTAACGATAGTCTTCATGACTCCAAAAGGTGCAAGTGGAAAGAGTTAAGGGTAAAACTTGAGAAAGTGCAAATTCAGAAAATACTAACTTCAAGTTGAGCATACCAGCAGGACATTGAGATTAAAAGCTTGATTTTTTAATATTTTTTTTTAAGTATAAAAGATAGGAAGAATCTTGGACTATTATTGTGGATGATGTCTTGGCTTAATTCCTTCATTTGCCCCTGCAATTGATGAAATTAGAGATGCAATCAGTCAACAAGTAAGTTTGTCCTTAGATTACAATGTGTTCTTTATAAATAACATATGGTTTGAGTCCTTTAGCTTTTCAAAGCTTGTGCTTGATGCTTGATTGAACAGGTTTTTACGTGTACCTTTTTAATCATGTTGTGATTTGTTTGAAAGTCAATCATTTTGTGCAGGCATTATTTGGGAAGCTGCAGCAACTAGCATCTGTGGTAGGAGATATTCTTTTTGGAAGAGATAAATACAAAAAAAGTTTTAATGGATAGGCTAACAGAAAACAGTAGTGATATGGCTGTCTGATGAGGAGGAATTTTGGGGTATTCTAGAACACAATGCACCCCCTCTTCGGCCACTTGGTTTACAGCAGGTTCTTAATAACTTGATATTATTTTCACAAAACATATGTTCTTGCCATAATTTTGTTTATTCTGGACAACAAAAACTTGTGGAGAATGCCTAAAATATTTGGTATATATCATCACCGTATTAATATGAGGATTTCATACTAATGCTTCTTGGTTGTGAGTCATTTCCTTTCCTGCATTCCTCTCATTTACAACAATCTCTATTGCAGTTAATGCTTGATATGCACTTCACTATTGAAATAGCATGGTTTGCTGGTTATCCATCCAGGCATCTGCATAAGATTTCATCAGACATAATTGCTCGTGCAATCAAGGTTTCTCTGGTAGTGGAATCAATGCACAAAGGTAAATGATGTTTCAATGAACCTTGCCCGATTGTTTACATTTTTTCAACCATTAAGTTCTAACTTATCACAGTTCTCTCCCTGAGGGTGAATGGTTTGTGGAAACGGTAAAAAGGTCAATAAACAAGCTTCTGATAGGAGGCTTTGGTTCAGATACATCAGGGATTGATGAGAGAGACGAGCACATCATCATGGATGATGAGATCATCTCTAATTAAGATGACTCTTCATCCTCACTGAAGAGTCATTTGCTTCTGCGCAAATGGAAGAATTGGAGAGCCTATTTTAATAGATTCTGAGAATTGATCTCTCTCTCTCAAAGCTGATCAATATCAGTTGTCACAGGCATGCATGCTTTCCATTGATTTTTTCATGAATGTTATGTATTTGCTATTTTGTGACGATGGGCTTTCTTGCTGGTCATTTGTCATTTCGTGTTTGTGTTTTGTTGATTCTTGGTGTTCTTTGTTTGCTATAAGGACTTTCTTGTTGTTTATTTGTTATTTGTTATTTTAGTTTTCATGATTCATGGTGTTCTGTGTTTACTAATTTGTGATGATGGGCTTTTTTTTGGTGTTCATTTGTTACTTCATGTTTGTGTTTTGTTGATTCTTGGTGTTCTTTGTTTGCTATAAGGACTTTCTTGTTTATTTGTTATTTCTTGTTTTAGTTTTGATGATTCATGGTGTTCTGTGTTTGCTATTTTACGATGATGGGCTTTCTTGGTGTTCATTTGTTACTTCGTGTTAGTGTTTTGTTGAAACCTGGTGTTGTGTGTTTGCTATTTAGAATTTATATTTATCTACTGGACTGTGTTTGAAATATTATAGGTTGATTGGTTGGTTTAGGTTGTTTGTGTTTTATTTATGATCTTGTTGTGTGTTATATGTTTGTTACTAGTATTATTTCTTCCTGCTAACCCAAACTTTGCTCTCACTCTTGTTTTTTATTTATTTAAATAATGTACATGCATGATGTATTATATTCTGGAATGGGCATAATTAACGTAGATGTGAATTGTTCTTGCAGCAACAGTAACAAATGGTTCAAGTTCTTATAGATTTCCAGTTAAATTGTCGATTAAATTCTGTAAAACTGTGATGGTATTGCAATTTTTTGTAATTTAGAACTTAGCATGTTGTTTGGCTCTTTACTCAAATCAAAGTTACTACTTAACTATAGATTGATATACCTTCCTTTTCAAGAAGTGATCGTTATGGTGTTTGCTCTTGTGAAGCCTATGGTGATCGTAACTCTGTGGTTTATATTACTCTGCATTTTTGTGGGTTTAGTCCCACACATGAATGCAGATCCTACTGTCTACTTTCAAATATAGAAGGTTTAATCACGTGCATTGCAGGTAAAGCCTGGAGTTCCGATTCCTGATGAAGGAAAAAAGAAAAAATTTCATGTGAAGAATATTAGAGATCTTTGCCGGGATGATAAGAAGGTTTGCAGTTATCATGTTGTTTATGTTGTGTTCTGTTGATTTTCCCTTCACTCTTCATGTTTTATTGCATTAATCAAAAAAATTTCGAGAAAAAAAAATTACAGTATATATGGTGTCTTACATTAGTAGTATTGAATTTTAGTAGGTTAACTTGGATGACTAATAAACAATCAGCTATCATGAGTAGCACTCTAAACAATCTGGGACTGTGGCCTGCGGTCCATTGTCGACTTTGCTTGAAAACGAAAGAACTTTCATGGTCGACATTAGGTGAGTGCCCATGACTGAAAAACTTGGTTAGTTATATAACATTTTGGTAGTAAAATTGCACGCTGAGAAGGGTTTTCACTTGTCATGCATATTGTTTAGCTGGGAGCATTTGACTTATATCTGCATACCCTTGCATTGATGTTTCCTACTGATTTTCTTTGTATGTACCTTATTAGATGCTATTTCTTAATTCTGGAAAATCTTACTTTTATCTGCTTCCTTATTCCTACTCAGGAAGTACCATATGGTTTGAGTCCTTTAGCTTTTCAAAGCTTGTGCTTAATGCTTGATTGAACAGGTTTTCACATGTACCTTTTTAATCATGTTGTAATTTGTTTGAAAGTCAATCATTTTGTGCAGGCATTATTTAGGAAGCTGCAGCAACTAGCATTTGTGGTAGGAGATATTCTTTTAGGAAGAGATAAATACAAAAATTGTTTTTTGGGGTGTTCTAGAACACAATTCACCCCCTCTTCGGCCACTTGGTTTGCAGCAGGTTCTTATAACTTGATATTATTTTCACAATACATATGTTCTTGCCATCATTATGTTTATTCTGGACAACAAAAACTTGTGGTGGAGAATGCCTAAAATATTTGCTATACATCATCACCGTATTAATATGAGGATTTCATACTAACGCTTCTTGGTTGTGAGTCATTTTCTTTCCTGCATTCCTCTCATTTACAACAATCTCTATTGCAGTTAATGCTTGATATGCACTTCACCGTTGAAATAGCATGGTTTGCTGGCTATCCATCCAGACTTCTGGCATAAGATTTCATCGGACATAATTGCTCGTGCAGTCAAGGTTTATCTGGAGTGGAATCAATGCACAAAGGTAAATGCTGTTTTCAATGAACCTTGCCCAATTGTTTATATTTTTTCAATCATTAAGTTCTAACTTATCACAGTTCTCTCCCTGAGGGTGAATGGTTTGTGGAAACGGAAAAAAGGCAATATACAAGCTTCTGATAGGAGGCTCTGGTTCAGATACATCAGGGATTGATGAGGAAGATGAGCACATCATCATGGATGATGAGATCATCTCTAATTAAGATGACTCTTCATCCTCACTGAAGAGTCATTTGCTTCTGCGTAAATGGAAGAATTGGAGAGCCTATTTTAACAGATTCTGAGAATTGATCTCTCTCTCTCTCTCTCTCTCAAAGCTGATCAATATCAGTTGTCACAGGCATGCCTTTCCATTGATTTTTTCATGAATGTTATGTATTTGCTATTTTGTGACGATGGGCTTTCTTGGTGTTGACTTGTTATTTATTGTTCGTGTTTCGTTGATTCTTGATGTTCTATGTTTTCTATGTGGACTTTCTTGTTGATTTGTTATTTCTTATTTTAGTTTCAATGATTCATGGTGTCTCTTGTGTTTGCCATTTTGTGATGATGGGCTTTCTTGCTGATCATTTGTTATTTGTGTTTGTGTTTTTGTTGATTCTTGGTGTTCTTTGTTTACCATAAGGACTTTCTTGTTGTTTATTTGTTATTTCTTATTTTAGTCTTGATGATTCATGGTGTTCCATGTTTGCTATTTTGTGATGATGGGCTTTCTTGGTGTTCATTTGTTATTTCGTGTTTGTGTTTTTTTGATTCCTAGTGTTCTTTGTTTGATATAAGGACTTTCTTGTTGTTTATTTGCTATTTCTTGTTTTAGTTTTGATGATTCATGATGTTTTGTGTTTGCTATTTTGCGATGATGGGCTTTCTTGATATTCATTTGTTATTTCGTGTATGTGTTTTGTTGATTCCTGATGTTATGTGTTTGCTTTTTAGAATTTATATTATCTTCTGGACTATGTTTGAAATCTTATAGGTTGTTTGGTTGGGTTAGTTGATTTGCGTTTTATTTTTTATCTTGTTGTGTGTTGTATGTTTGTTACTAGTATCCTTTCTTCCTGCTAACCCAAACTTTGCTCTCCCTCTTGTTTTTTTGTTTAAATAATATACATGCATGATGTGTTACATTCTGGAATGGGCATAATTAAGTCAGATGTGAATTGTTCTTGCAGCAACAGTAACAAATGTTTCAAGTTCTTATAGATTTCCGGTTAAATTGTTGATTAAATTCTCTAAAACTGTGATGGTATTGCAATGTTTTTTTTTTGTAATTTAGAACTTGGCATGATGTTCGGCCATGTACTCAAATCAAAGTTACTACTTAACTATAGACAGATATACCTTTCTTTCAAGAAGTGATCGTTATGGTTTGCTCTTGTGAAGTCTGTGGTGATTGTAACTCTGAGGTTTGTATTACTCTGCATTTTTATGGTTGTAGTCCCACACATGAATGCAGATCCTACTGTCTGCTTTCAAATATAGAAGGTTTAATCATGTGCTTTGCAGGTAAAGCCTGGTGTTCTGATTCCTGATAAAGGAAAAATGAAATTTTTTCATGTGAAGAATATTAGAGATCTTTTCCGGGATGATATAAAGGTTTGCAGTTATCATGTTGTTTATGTTGTGTTCTGTTGATTTTCCCTTCACTCTTCATGTTTTATTGCATTAATCAAAAAAATTTCGAGAAAAAAAAAAATTGCAGTATATATGGTGTCTTACATTAGTAGTATTGAATTTTAGGAGGTTAACTTGGATGACTAATAAACAATCAGCTATCATGAGTAGCCCTATAAAACAATCTGGGACTGTGGGTTGCGGTCCATTGTCGACTTTGCTTGAAAACGAAAGAACTTTCATGATCAACGTTAGGTGAGTGCCCATGACTGAAAAACTTGGTTAGTTTTATCACATTTTGGTCGTAAAATTGCACGCTGAGAAGGGTTTTCACTTGTCATGCATATTTGTTTAGCACTTATATCTTGCATACCCTTGCATTGATGTTTCCTTCTGATTTTCTTTGTATAGTAAAACCTCCATAAAATAATACTTGATAAAGTAATAACCTCAATAACTAATAATTTGTTCGGTCCCAACTTGGGACCAGTTCAAATTTGGACACCAATCAATTAAATAATAAGATAATATTTGTTTTGGAAATCCTAGTGTATATTTAAGGTTCTGACGTAACAATCAATTAATAATTATTAAATGACAAAACAATCAATTAATAATTATTAAAAAATTCTCAAATATATATATGTTATCCACTTGAACATTCTGAGACAATTTAGTAAAATATGAATTTAATGCTACTTGCTTTTTGTTGAACTTCAAATCTGCATTGATCTCATCTTTAAATCTCCCAATTGCATCCAAAAGTTGCGGTGTTGTCTTCTCGTATTGCAATCAAAAGTTGTCTTCTCGTATGGCAAAAAACAATGAATGAGACCATTCAAACTTCCAATTAACATGATTATGTGAGTATACATTCTTTGAATGGCATTTAAAACTTGTGTTTTAATTATTTGTCATCAATAACTAATGTACATTGTAAGTGGATTATACAATCCTGAAATTTTGAAGGTCTGTTATGTATATACGCTAAAACCTCTCTAAATTAATAAATAACGATTATATAATATCTCTCTAAATTTATAAAATTCTCCGGTCCCAATAATATTAATTTATAGAGGTTTTACTGTATGTACCTTATTAGATGCTATTTCTTAATTCTGGAAAATCTTGCTGTTTTTATATTGAAATGCCCCAGATTAGAGAAGACAATTCTTTAAATTATTGGAGTATCAAATGCGGGTTTTATTTTCTCATAAGGAAGAGATATTATATATGGTAATCATGTGCAGTTTACCGTCTGAGTTGTAAGTTCTTTAAAGTTTTGCTCCTGAGTTAGCATTGGTTTTTTACATAAGCTTGACTGCATTATTTCACTGTCTTTCTTCTTTTTATCCTTTTTTCTTTTCTCTTCTATTTCTCATTATGCCTGTCTTATCATTGTAGTCCGATACAACTTCCGTGAAAATACCGGAACTTAAGTTGGAAGTGGCTAAGTGGCACATTAGATGGGCTTGTATGACTATTGAAGGCTTGATATCCAAGATTGGTGAAAGTAAGTACTTGATATCTTGTCTTCAACAATCTACTTTGTTATCATATCAGCCTACTCTTTTCCTAAATCATGTTATTTTGATTAGGGATGGGGTTTGCATGGAGGAGGGGTTTACAAACGCAAGCTACAGTGAGGCAATCAATAGTTTTTCACACAAAATGCCTTGTGAGTTTCTCAAGTGCAATATTTAACATTATTTGAGATTTTGCATAACATCTGTGTTCATATGATGCACCAAAAGCGTAGTCTATGTATACTGTGCATCTGACTCTTCTCTAATCTCAAAGCTTATCCTTCAACTTCAGTTATGCAGGTCCTGTTATCATATAATCTTGATGATTCCAAAATGAGCAAGTGGAAAGAATTTAGGGGAAAACTTGAGAAAGGTGAAAATTACGAGAATACTAACTTCAAGTTCAGCATGCTAGCTGGACATTTAAATTAAAATCTTGATTTTTTTTTATGGCTTAAAAGATTGGAAGAACTTGGACTTTGATGGTTGATGATGCCTTGTCTAATTCTTTCATTGCCCTTGCAACTGATGAAATTAGAGGTAAGACTAAGTTAACAAGTAAGTTCGTTAAAACTTTATGTTCTATCCACTTATATGGTGCATTTTTCTTGGCACACAGTCGAGGAATATGTTTGAGTCTCAAAAGATTTGTGGATTGTCTGTCATTGAAGGAGTTTCTTAGAGTATTTTTATTGCTTCTTGCTTAAATTTTATTGGTTCTTTGTGTTGCTATTTGGACTTTCATGTTGATGATTTGTTATTTCTTGTTTGAGTTTCGTTGATTCACATTGTTCTGTGTTTGCTATTTAGTGACAAAAGGCTTTATTGTTTTTGATTTGTTATTTCTTATTTGTGTTTCGTTGATTCACGATGTTCTGTCTTTGTTATTTTTTTATGAAGGTGTTATGTGTTTGTTATTTTGTGATGAAGCGCTTTCTTGATGATGATTTGTTATTTTTTGTTTGTGTTTTGTTGATTTTTGGTGTTGTGTTGTGCTAGATATATGTAGTATTTCAGAAAGGTAAGTTCCTCATAAATTGAGAGAATTATATTTAAAAAATGTAACTAAAATTGTACCTGAATGATACAAGAAATTGAAACTTTTTTCCTAACTGTTGATCTTATTCTTTTATGCCTTTTAGGAATAATGAAGTGCAATTCGCGTATGGTTCCTTGAAATTTATTCCCAAGTGTTTCGAAGATTACAATCTTTGTTTTTAGGTGTTTTGGTTTATAAGGTATTTTGGATATTGTTTTATCTTCATATTGATTTACTTTTTAACTCAATAAATTATTTATCATTTTCATCAGCTTCTTTTTCTTCATTTGGATGTATAAAAATAGGGTGAGACTAAAGATATCCATCAAATATTAAGCACACCCCATCTACTAAGTACACTAAGTCCGTTTGAACTTTCACATGATGTGGTGAGAAATAATAAAATTTTCCGAAGTTAGAGTTTAAGTGTAGAAATTAAAAAGAAGAAGAGAGACGGTAAAAATGAAGAGTGAGAACTATCCACACGTCATCATTTTTCTAAAAACATCGCATAATTAAAAACTGAAAATTAAATATAATTACAAAGATTAAAATGTCCTTTTATTTAAAAAAGGTTATTCATTGTCCTCTCTTTCACATTTTTCTATCTTTTGAAACCTAAAATAATAGAAACACCCTATCAAGATAAAACATTAAATATTTTCATTAAAAAATATGGATTTGAAAAATCTCACTATTAACATGTTTCTGATTTGTTCGACATGATGTCATTTTTGATAATCTTGTTTGACCCTAACTAAGTTTGCAAAACAAAAAAAAAAGATGTTTTACAAGGTTTTCCACAAGTTTTTGTAGTGGTGATGAGTTCATCTTTAAGAAATAAAAGAACAAAAAAAGAAGAAGAAAAAGCTATTGATGAGTTCTTCTTCAAGAATTTAAAGGAAAGAAAAAAAAGAAAATTTTCATTGTGGTGATGAGTTCTTTTCTTCAAGACTTAGAAGAAAAACTCTTGATGGGTTCTTCAAGAATTAAAAGAAAAAAAATGCTCCTTAAGATTGTTAAAATGGAACTAGAAATAAAAAAACAGTGAAATTATGCACATCCCAATATTTACTAAACACATTCCATTTTTTTAAAAATGAAAGATATAAAAAAACAGATTTTGGGTTGTGTATAGAATTGGGGAGTCTTTTTTCATATAATTTTTTCACTAATGTTAATTTCCCTATGTAATTAGTGTATTTAAATAATAATCCAAAAAATTGTAAATATACATCGAATAATTAGATTCCTTATTCTATATAAATTTTTTATATAATTATATACCTTGGGGAGAATTTAAGAGAATAGGAAAAAAAAAAACTTATAAAATCTTATAATTACATAGATATTAATAATTTTTTTTATATCTATGTCAATATTCGAATTTTAAAAATAATTTTTATTTGGACTTTTGTTCTAATTTTTTGAATTCAAATCTTGATATTCGATTATGAATATAGAATCAAATATAAAATATTCGATTCCCTTTTACATCCTTATTTCTAAGTTCCAACATTTCCTGCCATCTTGTCGATCTGCCACTGTGCACCCTTTATCAAAAGAGTTGCACTTGTGTGCAAACGAGGGTCTGGTTGGGCCAAATTTAACTCGGATCCGCGTATTTTTTTTACCCTAACTTTTATGTTGTATTAGTCATATTTTTATGTTATATTAAACATACATTTGTAATATGTTAAACATATATTTATGTAATACTTTAACTTAAAAAAAACCCAATTTTGGTATAAAAATCCTAATTTCGACGAAAACATTCTAATTTCAACAAAAAAAAAAAAACTAATTTGTACAGTAGAATATAATTAATATATTGTAGTATAAATAAATTAACTTATTTAACTTTCAAATTTTTTTTTTTTAACATTCTTCAAATATAATTAAAAAAGTACTATTGAACACAATTTTTTTCAAAGAAACTTCAATATGGACTTTTTTTTAAATAAACAAATTGAATTAATAGGAAGTATGTAATTTTTAAAAATCTGAATCACTACCACAATTTACTTAAGTAGAACAAAGCAATTGAAGCATGAGCAGTGAAGAAAATATGGAAAACAGAAGGAAAATCAAATCTTTCTATTGAAAATTTAAGAAAGTGAAACAAATCCTAGACCATAAAAACCTTTTTCCTAATAGCTCCTTGTTCAATTATGTCCAGACCTTCTAAATCAATTTTCCTGTAGCCATAAACATTATAACCAAATTGACTTATGGAGAAATTCTGGACTTCTTCCCATATGCGAAAAAATAAAATCAAGTACGGAAACGCATTGTGAAATAGCGTACATTCGCAAAGTACCCACATAGTCTAAGGCCAGAGCACTCATAAACTACAGGGAATCTATGATCGCTTGCAACCAGCCCATTGTGATGACACACAATAGTGGGTGAGCACGCTATTTCCCTTGCAAGTCCTTTTCAGCATTTTCCTACAAATTTCAGAGACGCGTATCATAAGTTTCAAGCCATATCCTTTCATATACTCATGGTCAATCTAAATTAGTTTGTAAGAGCATCCACATCAGTGGTAGAAAGTCTAACACTACACTATATGTAGTGTGAGATTTTGCTGCAGCAATACCACTACATTTCACACTACATTACAGAAATGAATAGTGTACCAATACATGTAGTGGTCACTATTGCACTACACTACATTTTTATTTTTACTTTATGATTTTTTTTAATACAATTTTAATTTCACAATTTATTTTTAATAGAATTTGTGCTTCATTATTTCATGAAACAATATTATTGTTTATGAAAAAATTATTATTTACTACATGTGTATAATATAAAAGTAAACATAATATATTCAATCACAAAGTACATTAAATTAAAATACATAAATCACAAAATACATCAAGACAATTAGGTTAAAATAACTAAATTAAAATAAACATAATATATTCAATCACAAAGTACATTAAATTAAAATACATAAATCACAAAATACATCAAGACAATTAGGTTAAAATAACTAAATTAAAATAAACATAAAACATCTAGATTACGATTAAGCTTGAAAAAGTACAATACGAGAATTTAAATGTCCTAATTAATAATCTCCAAGATTACTTCCCGACCCTCCGAGATCTGGAAAATATCCGTTGTACATATTAAAAGTATTATTTGTTGGTGGTTGTTGGGAAAGTTCTTCATTTTTTCGTATAATTTGTTTTTGTTTTTTTCGAAAATATTCACGTCGGCGTGGATCTCCAATGCTATCCAAATCAATCATCATAATTCTTTCATCTCGTGCTTCTCTTCGCTCCTCACGGTCATGGTCTCTTTTCTCACCTGACTCCTTTAAAAAACTTAGATGGGCTTCATTATCTTTGTGCACAGTGTTTGTCAAAACACTAATATCTTCACCTTTTTTTTCTTCATCTTGGATTTTTTCACACCGTCAGGTCGTCGTAATGATGAAGACCCACCACTACCACTAATATTTTCATCACTTAAATTGATTGAAAATGAATTTAGTTCAGGTTCAGGAGATTGTGGACTTTCGTCCACTTCATTTACCACTTCATTTCGTACTTGAAAATGCATTGATTGATCATTTGTGGGAGGAGCATTCCAATTCTGAGATCTAGATTATCGTTATTGTTTTATTGAAATTTCTTGTATTGTGTGTGTTGTTTTTCTTGTGTTAATTTTATGTTTTTTAATATGTAAGATTGTAGTATTGTATTGTGAAATTTAATTTAATGTTGTTCTATAATTTTTGTCTTTTTATATTCACATATTTTTACAAAATAACAAATAAAAATAATTATATTCAATAATCAATATAAAACTCCAAGAAAAAAATTATGCAATTAATAAGTTTACACTTGTATAAATTTTAAATCAATAAAAAATAAGAATAGTAAATGTAGTGCAGAATGTAATGTTGACTGCTGGAGATAAATTTATTGTAGTGTGAATTTTGCTGTAGTGTAGTGTAAATTGGTGTGGATGGTCTAAGAAACTCTAGACAGGTTCTCAAGGCACAATACATAGCACCATGATACCGACAAGAAGCAAACAGAGTAATCATTGAGTTTTTACGCACATAAAATAGAATTAAAATGCGGGAACAACACTACCAGTCAGCCATCAAGAGTGATAAAATTATGATAAAACAAATGCTGATAAGCTTTTACAGAAGTATGGCATTTAGCTAACTACTGCAACTTGACCAGTTAGCTGTTGCCAACTTGAACTCATACCAACACCCTCTTTTCAACTTTGAAGTTACAGAAACAAATGTGACCAGTCGGATACTCCATAAAGTTCCCTCACTCCTATAAGAATAATTATAATTCATATTTTATCCCCAACTAGCCCAAAATAAACCAACCTTTTAGCTACACTTGGTGGAAGGGAAAAAACAGCAGTAAAATGACAAGCAGATAAAGAGTATAGGAGTACAAGTATATGACTTGTCAAATGACACAAGGACTAATTGGGAGCAGACTGGATTGCTTCGGATTACCTCAAGTACCATATATATGAAGCAACTGGAGAATGACTGGCATTGGAAGATCTTGCACCACACGGTCCAAGAGCAACATATGTAGAATACAAGCTGAAGATAAAAGATAAGACAACAGAGTGAGTGTATAGCATATATATGATAAGACAAGATGTAACAATATTCTTATCATGTTTATATCTATTACCTATATAAAAATGTGGATGTTTCTTACAAAATATAGATTGCCGAATATATCCCTATTAATGATTATTATTTAAGGTTAAAATAGTAATTTAGGATTTTCATATTTAAATAATTTTATATTAGAATTATAACTAATTCAAAGTCCAATAGAATTCTCTTAGAATTAAAACTCTAATATAAAAACGTTATATATCAAATATTTATATTAATTTGAATTGATTATTAAAACTCGTAGATTATTAAAGTGTACATCATCATCTAAATTGAGACTAAAAATCAATGAAAGGGCAACTTGAACTTAAACAAAGAAATATTACTTAGTTTTAATTTCATAAGCACTTGAACTGGTACTGATTTCCTTTTTTGATCAATTAATCGTGCTATCATGCTGAACTGCAACAGTAGTCAATTCCGTACGCACATTATGTTGGATGAAGGAATCAACATGGTCTTGGAGCCAAAATATACATGAAAGAACAAAATTTGAAATGAAAGATTAAGGGACAAAATCTTTTTTATCACCTGCTCATGAGAAAAGCTTCCCACGCGTCCTCCTTCTCTCAGAGTCCAAAAACCCACACTAACAGCTCCCTTAGCTCAATCGTTTTCACCTGCTTGCCCACCACCCACAATGAGGCGCATGACACTGCAGTTGGCTTCATTTTTGGATATCTGTCGGTACAATAACAAGAAGAGCATGTAAGATTGTCTGACAAGATTGTCAAACATAGTAGGAACAGAAACATAACTATTTATTTCGCAAACTAAGGAGCATAAATGTAGCTTGAGACTGCAGTACAGGATGAATATCATTAATATAACCTAGCAAATTGTGCTACTTACATTGTTACAGCTCTGAATACGAAATATTTTCCATACATACCTGACACACTAAAGAAGGTAAAAGAAGCCTACTGCAACATGAAAACTTTACAATCAAAATTCCCACACATTTTTCACACCTTTTCATAGTATGGAAGTTGAGTTATCAAAACTTTGCAATGTTCAATTTTAACCCTTTCTTCTTGGCAAAGTTAAATAAAACAGAACCATACACAGAAACAATCCCAGTTAAAATAAACTGGGAAAAAAGATCTTCAACTGATTGTTTATTCTGCAAGGAAATGTTCTGAGGATATCAACTCTTTCGGTATCTCAATCTGCAGAGAGCAAAAGGATTGCAGTCAAATGTATATTGATGAAGAAACTTCCATTTCTCCTTGCACTCCTGAGTAAAACAATAATACCAGTGGAAGAGCATGTGGAGGAGATAATAATACCAGTAAAACAATAACAGGAAATGGCAGAATTTAAAACAAAACGTTTTTATGCAGAAACATATTGTCTTCCTCTAAAGGGAGGCAATAGTGGAAGGCCACCCTGCCGTACCCCTTTTACAACCATGGCTACATACACATATAAAATTTTCCAGATAACCACCTCAGGCACAGCCTCTATGGATTCCTTCAAACCAGCTTCTACAACAGCCAAAATTTCTTGAATTCAGTTTCACCATGTCCATCGATAACTACTCAACTCGGCACACAGGCAACAATTACAGCTGGGTGGTAATCACTTCTATTTTTTATATTCTAAACACACTACACTCACTAAAACACTTAAGTCCTCTACTAAATCACTCTCACTGAAACCACTCACCACATTCAAAACACCTATAATCAATCACTTCTATTTTTAAATTCTACATTCACTAAAACACTAAGTCCTCTTCTGCATAACTTTTACTAAAACCACTCACCACATTCCAAAACACCTATAATCACTTCAATTTTTTCTAACTAAATCTGGTGTCCTTTACTTCCATTAAAAACACGCACCACATTCAAAACATCAATAATCACTTCTATTTTTATATTTTACACATACTACATTCATTTTTATATTCTTCACACACAACACTCACTGAAACACTATGTTCTCTTCAGCATCACTTTCACTAAAACCACTCACCACATTCAGAACACCTATAATCACTTCTATTTTTAATATTCTACACACACTAGCCTCATTTTTATATTCTACAGATTACACTAATTACACTAATTTTACACGTAATTTTCATATAAACCCTAAATTTACAAAATTTTCATTTAAAACCCTAATTACACAAATTTTATACAAAATTTTCATGCAAACCCTAATTTCATAGATTTTAGTGTAAAACCCTTATTACACCAATTTTACATGAAATTTTCATGTAAGCTACTTCCTCCGTCCCTTAACACTTTGCACACTTTCCTTTTTAGTTTGTCCCCAAACACTTTGCACACCCAAAAATGGTAAAATTTATCATAATTCTCACCTTCACAATACACACTTATTTACACACAATGCCATTACTTCTTTTCACACAATGTCATTTAATATTAAACTAATCACTCTATTAAAAAAAGTAAATTTGACCATTATACCCTCAATCAAAAAGTAAATATTCACTTTTTCTTAAAAATTGTGCAAAATTTGATGTGCAAAGTAATTTGGGACGGAGGGAGTATAATTTAACAAAATTTTCATGTAAAATTTAATTACACCAATTTTTACGAAATTTCATATAAGTCCTAATTTCACAGAATTTTTGTGTAATACTCTAATCACACCAATTTTACACGGAATTTTCTTGTAAGCCTTAATTTCACAGAATTTTCATGTAAAACCGTAATTACTTCAATTTTACACGAAATTTTTGTGTAACCCTAATTTTATAGAATTTTTGTGTAAAACCCTAATGACACCAATTTTACCTGAAATTTTTGCAAGCCCTAATTTTACAATTTTTTTTGTATAAAACCCAAATTACACCAATTTTCATGAAATTTTCATGTAAACCTAATTTTACAAAAATTTTGTATAAAACCCTAATTACATCAATTTTAAACAATAATTTAGTGTAAACTCTAATTTCACAGAATTTTCGTATAAACCCTAATTACATCAATTTTACACGAAATTTTCATGTAATCCCTAATTTTCGTAAAAACCCTAATTACATCAATTTTACATAATTTTTTTGTGTAAAGCTCAAATTACACCATTTTTCACGAAATCTTCATAAAACCCCTCTTTTAATTAATTTTCGTATAAAACCTTAATTACATCAATTTTACATGAAATTTTCACGTAAAACCCTATATACACAAAATTTTCATGTAAGCCCTAATTTTACAGAATTTTCATATAAAACCCTAATTACACGAAGTTTATATGTAATTTTCATGCAAACCCTAATTTCACATTATTTTCATGCAAAACTTAATTTCACAAAATTTTCCCGTAAACCCTAATTACACAAATTTTACACGAAATTTTCATCTAATCTCTAATTTTATCGAATTTTTGTCTAAAACCCTACTTACAACAATTTTCACGAAATTTGTGTAAGCCCTATATTATAAAATTTTCATGTAAAAACCTTAATTACACAAGTTTTCCCAAAATTTTCATGTAAGCCTAATTTTATAGAATTCTCATGTAAAACCTTAATTACACCAATTTTCACGAAATTTTTGTGTAGGCAGGGACATTCTTCTATGAAGGAGTGAAAATTTTCATTTATTATATTTTGAGAGTGAGTTTACTTACTCGATCACTCTCATTTGATAGATTATACAATATATAAGTCCCGCAATGTCAGCCAGGAAACTACCCGATGGTTACGAACCGGGAAACCCTTAGGCTTTGTTTTTTGGACCTAATTTTATAGAATTTTCATATCAAACCCTAATTACACAATTTCATACAAAATTTTCATGGAAACTCTAATTTCACAGAATTTTCGTGTAAAACCCTAGTTATACCAATTTTACATGAAAGTATCTTTTCAGTCCTAATTTTTCAAAATTTTCATGTAAAACTCTAATTACACCAATTTTGAACAAATTTCGTGCAAAACTTTAATCACACCACTTTTCATGAAATCTTCGTATAAACCCTAATTTCAAAGAATTTTTGTGTAAACTCATAATTAAACCAATTTCACAGGGAATTTTCACGTAAGCCGTAATTTTAAAGAATTTGCATCTAAAACCCTAATTATACCAAGTTTTTAGGAAATTTTTATGTAAACCCTAATTTAACATTATTTTCGTGTAATATCCTAATTACATCAATTATACATGAAATTTTCGTGTAAACCCTAATTTCACATTATATTCATGTAATATCCTAACTACATTAATTATACACGAAATTTTCGTGTAAACCCTAATTTCACAGAATTTTCGTACAAAACCTTAATTTCACCAATTTCACTATTTTCGTGTCAAATCCTAATTACCCTAATTTTCACAAAATGTTTGTGTAATCCATAATTTTACAGAATTTTTATCTAAAACCCTACGTACACCAATTTTCACTAAATCTGTCACTGAAATTTCCTATAAAACCTTAATTACACCTATTTTATGTGAAATTTTCTCCTAATCCTTAATTTTACAAAAATTGTGTAAACCCAAATTACACTAATTTGCACGAAATTTTAATGTAAGCCCTAATTATATCGAATTTTAGTATAAAATCTTAATTACACTAATTTTTACAAAATATTTGTGTAAGCCCTAGTTTACTGAATTCTGATCCTCGCTTTCCTTTTCTTGATTCTGACTAAATAGGGTGTACTTTTCTAGTGATGTATAAAGATTTATAAAGCGGAGGTATCTTTTATAAAAGAGAACATTCTGACTCAAAGCATAATTCCGTTAGTTATTTCATCGCAGACAGATTCATTCCATCCTTCACTATTAGCTTTCCATTGCGATTTTCGTGTAAAACTAAAATTAAACAAAAATTTACACAAAATTTTTGTGTAAGCCTAATTTTACAGAATTTTCTTCTAAATACTTAATTACACTAATTTTTCAAAATTTTAATGTAAAACCTTAATTTCACCAAGTTTACACAATTTTTTTGTTAGAATGTCTACTTACACGAAATTCTGACAATTTTTTTGAATAACTCTTAATTTCAAAGAATATTCATGTAAAACAATAATTACACCAATTTACATAAAATTTCATATAAACCCTCAATACACCAAATTTAAATGAAATTTCATGTAAAACGCTAATTTCACAAAATTTGTGTAAAACCTAATAACACAACTTTACACAAAATTTTCATGGAAGTTCAAATTTTACAAAATTTTCGTGTAAAACCCTAATTAAACCAATTTTGACAAAATTTTTATATAAGCCCTAATGTTACCGAATTTTTGTTATAAGCCCTAATTTTACCAAATTTTCATATAAAACATTAATTACACTAATTTTTACAAAATATTTTGGAAAGTCTTAGTTTTATTGAATTTTCATGTAAATCACTAAATACACTAACTTTAACCGAATTTTCATCTAAAACCTAAATTACACTAAATACAATAATTTTGTAAGTCCAAACGTTAACCAATTTTCCTGTAAATCCTTAATTACAACAATTTTCGTGTAAGCCCTAATTTTACAAAATTTGTGTAAAACCCTAGTTACACCAATTCGTGTAGTCACTAATTTTTACACTAAATTTTCATGTAAAACCTTAATTACAGCAATTTTCAAGAATTATTCTTGCATGTAAGCCTAACTTCAATAAATTTTCGTGTAAAACCTTAATTACAAAAAATTTACACGAAATTTTCATGTAAGCCTAATTTTATAGTATTTTCATTTAAAATAATTACACCAATTTCACAGAGCTTTCGTGTAAATTCTAATTTCACAGAGCTTTCATTTAAGTAGTAACTTTGATTTGTGTACATGGCCGAAAATTCAATATAATCAAACGAAAATTCGACAACATACGTGTGAATTAATGTAATCTTACAAACATTAGACAACATATCAACCATGCATTAATCTACCAAGTTTTCTAAGATGAACGTAAATCAAAATCACCTTGCTCTGATATTATAACGAAAAACAAAATCAACTCAAAAATGTTAATATATCACGAAAAACAAAATTTGACACAAAATTAGTTTGTGTGAAACCCTAATTTTGCATAATTTTTGTGTGAAACCCTAATTACACCAATTTTACACGAAATTTTTGTTTAACCACTAATTTTGTAGAATTTTCGTGTAAAACCCTAACTACACCAATTTTACATGAAATTTTTGTATAAACCCTAATTTTAGATAATTTTCTCGTAAATTCTAATTACACCAATTTTACATGATATTTTCATGTGAAACCCCAACTACACCTATTTTACACAAAAATTTCATGAGTCCTAATTTTATAGAATTTTCGTGTAATCTTATTACATTAATTATACACGAAATTTTTGTATAAATCCTAATTATACTAATTTTGCACGAAATTTTTTGTTTAAGCTGTAATTTTGCAGAATTTTTGTGCAAAATCCGAATTACACGAATTTTAGACGAAATTTTCGAATAAGCCCTAATCACACCAATTGCACATGAAATTTTCGTGTAAACTCTAATTTCATCAATTTTACACAATTTTCATTTAAACCCTAATTTTAGGATTCTTTTAATTTTAACCCTCATTTCACTAATTTTACATGAAATTTCAATGTACGCCCGAATTTTACATAATTCGTCCCTAATTTTACAGAATTTTCGTGTAAACCTTAATTACACAAATTTTATTTGGTGTAAGACTAATTCTGCAAATTTTTTGTTGAAATTCTAATTACATCGATTTTACATGAATTTTTTTGTGCAATTCCTAATTTTGTAGGATTTTCTTAGAAAACTAATTACACAAATTTTAAACCAAAGTTTCGTTTATGCCCTAGTTTTGTTGAATGTTAGTGTAAACCCTAATTACAACAACTTTATATAATTTTCGTTTATACCTTAATATTGCAAAATTTTTGTGCAAAACCCTAAGTACACCAATTTTATACGAAATTTTTTTTAAACACTAATTTTGTATAATTGTCATGTAAAACACTCATTGCATCAGTTTTATACTAAATTTTCGTGTAAATCCAAACTTCATGGAATTTTAGTGTAAAACACTTGTCGCAGCAATTTTACCAAAAAATTTCGTGTAAATCCAATTTTTGCAGAATTTTACTGTAAAACCCTAATTATTCAATTTCACACAAAATTTTTGTATAAGCACTAATTTTGGAGAATTTTCAGGTACATCCCTAATAATACCAACATAATACGAAATTTTCAGGTAAAACTCTAATTACACCAATATTGAAGGAAATTTATGCGTTAAACCCTAATTATACGAATTGTATTCGAAATTGTCATGTCTATCCTAACTTTATAGAATATTTGTGTAAACCCTGGTTATACCTATTTTACCGAAATTTTTGTTTAAGTTCTAATTTGCATAAAAAATCATGTAAACCCTAATTTTACAAGAAATTTTAGTGTCAGCTCTCTAATTTTACAGAATTTAGATATAAACTATAATTTCACTGATTTACATGAAATTTTCGTTTAAACATCAATTTTGTTGAATTTTTGTGTAAAATCCTAATTTCACAAATTTTATTCAAAAAATTTCATGTAAATCATATTTTTACATAATTTTAATGTAAAACCCTAATTATTTCAATTTTATACAAACATTTTGTATAAGCACTAATTTTGAAGAATTTTCAGGTAAAACTCCAATAACACCAACTTTATACGAAATTTCTATGTAAACCCTAATCACACAATTTTTCTATGAAAATTTCATGTAAATCATAACTTTATAAAATATTCGTGTAAGCTATAATTACACCAATTTTAAATGAAATTCGTATAAACTATAACTACATCAATTTTACACAATTTATGTTAAAGCCCTCATTACATTAATTTTACACAACTTTCGTGTAAGATCATCAATTTGTTTAGAACTACATGAATATTTCTAGTAAAACTTGTGTAATTAGGATTATACAAAATTTTTGCAAAGTTAGAACTTACAATAAAATTTCATGTAAAATTGGTGTAATTCGTGTTTCCACAAATATCATGTAAAATTAATGTAATTATGGTTACACACGAAAAATCTGTAAAATAAAGTTGTCACGAAAATTTTCATATAAAATTAGAGTAATTAAGATTTACCAGAAAATTCTTTAAAATTAAGAGTTAGACGAAAAATTTGTGTAATTGGGGTTTTACATGAAATTTCTGTAAAATCAATATTTAACGGGAAATTTCACGTTAAATTTGTTTAATTAGGGTTTACACGTAAATTTCGTAAAATCAGAGCTTACACGAAAATTTTATGTAAAATTGATGTAAATAGAATTTACATGAAACTGTAAAATTAGAAATTACACGAAAATTTCGTGTAAAATTAATGTAATTAAGGTTCACACGAAAATTTTATAAAACTAAGGCCTACACGAAAGTTTCGTGTAAAATTGGTGTTATTAGGATTTTATACGAAAATTTTACAAAATTAGTGTGTAAACAAAAATTTCATGTAAAATTGATGTAGTTGGGATTTACAAGAAAATTCTGTAAAAAAAGGGCTTACACGAAAATTGTGTAAAGTTGATGTAATTAGTGTTTTACACAAAAAATTTGTAAAATTAAAGTGTAAATGAGAATTTTGTGTAAAATCGATAATTAGAATTTACACAAAAATTCTATAAAAATAGGGCTTCCACAAAAATTTCATGTAAAGTTGATGTAATTAGAGCTTGCACGAAAATTCTACAAAATTAGAATTTACACAAAAAAATTGTGTAAAATTAGTGTAATTAATGATTAAACGAAAATTTTGAGTAAAATTCGTTAATTAAGATTTTACATGAAAATTAAAAATTCAAGTGCAGACTGGTGAGGTCACGTAAATAAAAAAATTCAGGTGCAAATTTGTGAGGTTACAAAAATTCATTTGCAAATTGGTGAGGTTACAAAAATTAAGGTGCAGATTGGTCAGGTCATGTAAATTAAAAAATTCAAGTGCAGATTGGTATAGTTAGGAATTTGGCTCTTTTGGTCAAAGATGAAGGTTGGTGAGGTCACATAAATTAAAAAATTCTGGTGTACATTGGTGAGGTTACGAAAATTCAAGTACAGAATGGTAAGCTCTCGTAAATCAAAATATTCAAGTGCAGATTGGTAAGTTTATGGAAAATTCAGGTGCAGATTGGTGAGGTCATGTAAATCAAAAAATTCTGGTGCAAATTGATGAGGTTACGAAAATTCAAGTGCAGATTGGTGAGGTTGTGTAAATCAAAAAATTCAAGTGCAGATTGGTGAGGTTACGGAAATATTTAGGAATTTTGCTCTATGGATTAGCACAGAGATCTAACAATAGCAATATTCCTATTGAGATCTAAGTCAATATTCTTCAATCGTGATTTTTTACAAATTATTGCATCGAACATTTTTTATTCACTCCTCAAAATAAATTTGTCGACCAATCATAAATTACCTCAATATAATCAAGGTTTAGACACATGAAAACCCCTAATTTTGACTCAATACGTAAAATTTAGGTGCACTAATTTCAACCCAATGCCTAATTTCAACCCCAAACCCTAAACTCAATACACAGATTTCAGAAAATAACAGAAAATACACAAATTGAATTTCAAAAAGTTTCAGAAAATACAATAATAGATACACAGATTCCTTACCTGTTCACTATCATCCATGGCTACCACCACGACGCCGCTTCAACCGTTTGGAAATCACGCTTTGGTGCTCTTCAACAGGTCACGGCGCCGTCTCCTCCGCCTTGAAGGCCGTCAGTTGTACCGCCGCCTTTAGCTGTCTGGAAACGGCACGGTGGTCAGGGTGCCACCTCTTCCGCCTTGAAGGCTGTCAGTTGTGCCGCCGACTTCTGCCGTCTGGAAACAGCACGGTGGTCAGGGTGTTGCCTCCTCCGCCTCTCAACTCATGGTGGTCGCCTCTGAAACTCGCAGTGGTCGACGAGTTACCTCTGCTTCTCTCAACTCACACAGTGGACCTTTTAATTAACTGAGAAATGTTTATCTATATAAAATTCTCAACTAAAAATAGTATTTTCTTATTTAAATAGTAGATTTTATTTAAATGACATAAGGGTAGCTCAAATTGAACCATCGTTTTTGGGCTTTTTTTGCTCTCTTTTATATTTTGTGCCCTTTATTGGGCTTTTCTATATTATATACTCTCTTGTTTTTTTGAGCTGCACATGGAATGTCTTTTGGGCTGAATTTTTTAATTATTAGGTCTTTTAGGCCTATATATATAAGAAATTTAACAGTACATGATTTTTTAGTCTGATCAGCTTAATGTAATGTCCTTTTTAATTACTTTTTTTTTTTGGTTGATGAGTAAAAAATAAGAAACAAAAAAATATAGACAAAGTTGTATTCCATAAGAGACGTCATGGAGAAATGGGTTGTAAAAGATTGAGAAAATACACACTTGGAAATCAGCAAATGAAGAAGTAAAAAGGGGCATGCATTTTCTTAAGCAGTTGGAAACGAATTCAAGAAGACTATTTCAAGATTGCATATCTTGCTCGTTTCTTCATCATTTCTATTGATTCTCATTGCTATATATAGCTTGTATGTAGGTCTTTTTAAATACATTAGTCTTTCGTTCAATAGCTTTCTATAGAGAGTGAAATAGAAAAATGAGAAAATAGTGTGTTGATCAAAATTTATTGAAGTTATGATTGTTTCTCTGTAATTTCTGATAGATTGTTTTCTACAAGTTAATAAGAGTTGATTGACATTGCACAGAGGATGTAGGCTCAAGTGGTAGAGCCAAACCACTTAAATTGGTGTGTGTTTTTCTTTCCTTGCCTTTATTTTGTCTTGATCTTATGTGCATAATTAATCTTAAATTGTGTTGGTTTTCGATTGTATTTTTGATTGATTTCACAACACGAACAATTTGAATATTTAGCAGCATCCTCGTAATGTTGGTGTATACTCTTAAATATGTGTTGCTTAATCTTAAAGACGCCCTAGAGTTGGGCCGCTAGTATGTAGGCCAAGATAGCTGGATCGGATATTAGACCTTTTAATGAATGTTGTTAGACTTGAGAGAAACATCATTACTCATCTCAAGACCCAATAACTATTAACCAACTAGAAACTACCCAAAAAAAGTTGAATTTCTCTCAAGTAAATATATATATATATATATATATATCAGTAAATAATTCAAAATTTAGACTTGTATTTCAAATTAAAATGACCATTTCTACTAAATAAAACTAATTCAACTTTATGTAATCAAATTTTGACACAATTCATATAATTAAACATTCATATAAATCTAATGAAAATTTAATATAATCGAACAAAAATTCGCTGGCATTTCAACTCATAAATTGAGAGAATTATATTGGGAAAATGTAACTAAAATTGTACCTGAATGATACAAGAAATTGAAATATTTTTCCTAACTGTGGATCTTATTCTTTTATGCCTTTTAGGAATAATGAAGTGCAATTCGCATATGGTTCCTTGAAATTTATTCCCAAGTGTTTTGAAGATTACAATCTTTGCTTTTAGGTGTTTTGGTTTATAAGGTATTTTGGATATTGTTTTATCTTCATATAGATTTACTTTTTAACTCAATAAATTATTTATCATTTTCATCAGCTTTCTTTTCTTCATTTGGATGTATAAAAAAAGGGTGACACTAAAGATACCCATCAAATATTAAACACACCCCCCATCTACTAAGTACACTAAGTCCATTTTAACTTTACGTCACATGATGTGGTGAGAAATAATAAATTTTTTAGAAGTTAGAGTTTAAGTGTAGAAATTAAAAAGAAGAAGAGAGATAGTAAAAATGAAGAGTGAGAACTATCCACAGGCCATCATTTTTCTAAAAACATCCCATAATTAAAAAAATAAAAATTAAATATAATTACAAAGATTAAAATGTCCTTTTATTTAAAAAAAGATTATTCATCGTCCTATCTTTTCACATTTTTCCATCTTTTGAAACCTAAAATAATAGAATCACCCTATCAAGATAAAACATTAAATATTTTTATTAAAAAATATTGATTTGAAAAATCTCACTATTAGCATGTTTTTGACTTGTTCAATATGACGTCATTCTTGATAGTCTTGTTCGACCCTAAATAAGTTTGCCAAAAAAAAAAAAGATGTTTTACAAGGTTTTCCACAAGTTTTTGTAGTGGTGATGAGTTCATCGAGTTCATCTTCAAGAAGTAAAAGAAAAAAAAAAGAAGAAAAAACTATTGATGAGTTCTTCTTCAAGAATTAAAAGGGGAAAAAAAGAAAATTTTCGTTATGGTGATGAGTTCTTTTCTTCAAGAATTAGAAGAAAAAACTTCTGATGAGTTCTTCAAGAATTAAAAGAAAAAAAATGCTCCTTAAGATTGTTAAAATTGAACTAGAAATAATGAAAGGTGAAATTATACACATCCCAATATTTACTGAACACGTTCCATTTTTTGAAAAATGAAAGGCAAAAAAAAAAAGATTTTGGGGTGTGTATAGAATTGGGGAGTGTCTTTTTTCATTAAATTTTTTTCACTAATTTTAATTTCCCTATGTAATTAGTGTATTTAAAATAATAATCCAAAAATTGCAAATATATATCGAATAATTAGATTCCTCATTCAATATAATTTTTTTAGATGATTATATACCTTGGGAAGAATTTAAGAGAACATGAAAAAAAAAATTATAAAATCTTTATAATTACATAGATATTAATAATTTATTTTATATCTATATCAATATTCGAATTTTAAAAATAATTCTTATTTGGACTTTTGTTCAAATTTTTTGAATTCAAATCTTGATATTCGATTATGAATATCGAATCAAATATAAAAATATTCGATTCCCTTTTACATACTTATTTCTAAATTCCAACATTTCCCGAATCCACATATTTTGTTTTTAACCCTAACTTTTATGTTGTGTTAGTTATACCTTTATATTATGTTAATCATACATTTGTAATATGTTAAACATATATTTATGTAATATTTTAACTTAAAAAAAACCATAACTTCGATGAAAACACTCTAATTTTAGCACAAAAAAACATTAATTTGTACAATAGAATATAATTAATATATTAGAGTATAAATAAATTAATTTATTTAACTTTCAAAATATTTTTTTTAACATTCTTCAAATATAATTAAAAAAAGTACTATTCAACACAATTTTTTCAAAAAAAGTTCAATATAGAATTTTTTTTTTAAATAAACAAATTGAATTAATAGGAAGTGTGTAATTTTAAAAAATCTGAATCGCCACCACAATTTACTAAAGTAGAACAATGCAATTGAAGCATGAGCAGTGAAGAAAATATGGAAAACAGAAGGAAAATCAAATCTTTCTATTGAAAATTAAGAAAGTGAATCAAATCGTAAACCATAAAAACCTTTTTCCTAGTAGCTCCTTGTTCAATTATGTCCAGACCTTCTAAATCAAGTTTCCTGTAGCCATAAACATTATAACCAAATTAACTTATGGAGAAATTCTGGACTTCTTCCCATATGCGAAAAAATAAAATCAAGTACGGAAACACATTGTGAAATAGCATACATTCGCGAAGTACCCACATAGTCTAAGGCCAGAGCACTCATAAACTACAGGGAATCTATAATCGCTTGCAACCAGCCCATTGTGATGACACAAAATAGTGGGTGAGCACACTATTTCCCTTGCAAGTCCTTTTCAGCATTTTCCTACAAATTTCAGAGACAGGTATCATAAGTTTCAAGCCATATCCTTTCATATGCTCATGGTAAATCTAAATTAGTTTGTACTAAGAAACTCTAGACAGGTTCTTAAGGCACAATACATAGCACCATGATACCGACAAGAAGCAAACAGAGTAATCATTGAGTTTTTACGTACACATAAAATAGCATTAAAATTCGGGAACAACACTACCAGTCAACCACCAAGAGTGATAAATTTATGATAAAACAAATGCTGATAAGCTTTTACATAAGTATGGCATTTAGCTAACTACTGCAACTTGACCAGTTAGCTGTTGCCAACTTGAACTCATACCAACACCCTCTTTTCAACTTTGAAGTTACAGAAACACATGTGACCAGTCGGATACACCATAAAGTTCCATCACTCCTATAAGAATAATTATAATTCATATTTTATCCCCAACTGGCCCAAAATAAACCAACCTTTTAGCTACACTTGGTGGAAGGGAAAAAACAGCAGTAAAATGAGAAGCAGATAAAGAGTATAGGAGTACAAGTATATGACTTGTCAAATGACACAAGGACTAATTGGGAGCAGACTGGATTGCACATAATGAAATGCTTCGGATTACCTCAAGTACCATATATATGAAGCAACAAGAGAATGACTGGCATTGGAAGATCTTGCACCACACGAGGTCCAAGAGCAACATAAGTAGAATACAAGCTGAAGATAAAAGATAAGACAACATAGTGAGCGTATAGCATATATATAATAAGACAAGATGTAACAATATTCTTATCATGTTTATATCTATTACTTATATAAAAATGTGAATGTTTTTTACAAAATATAGATTGCTGAATATATTCCTATTAATGATTATTATTTAAGGTTAAAATAGTAATTTAGGATTTTCATACTTAAATAATTTTATATTAGAATTATAACTAATTCAAAGTCCTATAGAATTTGATTAGAATTAAAACTCTAATATAAATATGTTATATATAAGATATTTGTATTAATTTGAATTGATCTCCTCGTACAACGCACGTGATCTAAAACTCGTAGATTATTAAAGTGTACATCATCATCCAAATTGAGACTAAAAATCAATGAAAGGGCAACTTGAACTTAAACAAAGAAATATTACTTAGTTTTAATTTCATAAGCACTTGAACTGGTACTGATTTCCTTTTTTTGATCAATTAATCGTGCTATCATGCTGAACTGCAGCGGTAGTCAATTCCGTACGCACATTATGTTGGATGAAGGAATCAACATGGTCTTGGAGCCAAAATATACATGAAAGAACAAAATTTGAAATGAAAGATTAAGGGACAAAATCTTTTTTGTCACCTGCTCACGAGAAAAGCTTCCCACACGGCCTCCTTCTCTCAGAGTCCAAAAACCCACACTAACAGCTCCCTTAGCTCAATCATTTTCAGCTGCTCGCCCACCATCCACAATGAGGCGCATGACACTACAGTTGGCTTCATTGTTGGATATCTGTTGGTACAATAACAAGAAGAGCATGTAAGATTGTCTGACAAGATTGTCAAACATAGTAGGAACAGAAACATAACTATTTATTTCGCAAACTAAGGAGCATAAATGTAGCTTGAGACTGCAGTACAGGATGAATATCATTAATATAACCTAGCAAATTGTGCTACTTACATTGTTACAGCTCTGAATACGAAATATTTTCCATACATACCTGACACACACTAAAGAAGGTAAAAGAAGCCTACTGCAACATGAAAACTTTACAATCAAAATTCCCACACATTTTTCACACCTTTTCATAGTATGGAAGTTGAGTTATCAAAACTTTGCAATGTTCAATTTTAACCCTTTCTTCTTGGCAAAGTTAAATAAAACAGAACCATACACAGAAACAATCCCAGTTAAAATAAACTGGGAAAAAAGATCTTCAACTGATTGTTTATTCTGCAAGGAAATGTTCTGAGGATATCAACTCTTTCGGTATCTCAATCTGCAGAGAGCAAAAGGATTGCAGTCAAATGTATATTGATGAAGAAACTTCCATTTCTCCTTGCACTCCTGAGTTAAACAATAATACCAGTGGAAGAGCATGTGGAGGAGATAATAATACCAGTAAAACAATAACAGGAAATGGCAGAATTTAAAACAAAACGTTTTTATGCAGAAACATATTGTCTTCCTCTAAAGGGAGGCAATAGTGGAAGGCCACCCTGCCGTACCCCTTTTACAACCATGGCTACATACACATATAAAATTTTCCAGATAACCACCTCAGGCACAGCCTCTATGGATTCCTTCAAACCAGCTTCTACAACAGCCAAAATTTCTTGAATTCAGTTTCACCATGTCCATCGATATCTACTCAACTCGGCACACTGGCAACAATTACAGCTGGGTGGTAATCACTTCTATTTTTTATATTCTAAACACGCACTAAAACACTTAAGTCCTCTACTACATCACTCTCACTAAAACAACTCACCATATTCAAAACACCTATAAATCACTTCTATTTTTAAATTCTACATTCACTAAAACACTAAGTCCTCTTCTGCATCACTTTCACTAAAACCACTCACCACATTCCAAAACACCTATAATCACTTCAAGTTTTTCTAACTAAATCTGGTGTCCTTTACTTCCATTAAAAACACTCACCACATTCAAAACACCAATAATCACTTCTATTTTTATATTTTACACATACTACACTCATTTTTATATTCTTCACACACTACACTCACTGAAACACTAAGTTCTCTTCAGCATCACTTTCACTAAAACCACTCACCACATTCAGACACCTATAATCACTTCTATTTTTAATATTCTACACACAGTAGCCTCATTTTTATATTCTACAGATTACACTAATTTTACACTTAATTTTCGTATAAACCCTAAATTTACAGAATTTTCATTTAAAACCCTAATTACACAAATTTTACACAAAATTTTCACGTAAACCCTAATTTCATAGATTTTAGTGTAAAACCTTAATTACACCAATTTTACATGAAATTTTCGTGTAAGCTATAATTTTACAAAATTTTCATGTAAAATCTAATTACACCAAATTTTACGAAATTTCATGTAAGTCCTAATTTCACAGAATTTTTGTGTAATACCCTAATCACACCAATTTTTCATGAATTTTTCCTGTAAGCCCTAATTTCACAGAATTTTCATGTAAAACCGTAATTACTTCAATTTTACATGAAATGTTTGTGTAACTCTAATTTTACAGAATTTTTGTGTAAAACCCTAACGACACTAATTATACCCAAAATTTTTGTAAGCCCTAATTTTACAATTTTTTTTGAATAAAACCAAAATTACACCAATTTTCATTAAATTTTCGTGTAAACCTAATTTTACAAAATTTTTATATAAAACCCTAATTACATCAATTTTAAACAAAAATTTCGTGTAAACTCTAATATCACAGAATTTTCGTATAAACCCTAATTACATCAATTTTACACAAAATTTTCATGTAAACCCTAATTTTTTAGAAGTTTCGTAAAAAACCCTAATTACATCAATTTTACATAATTTTTTTGTGTAAAACTTTAATTACACCAATTTTCACGAAATCTTCTTACAACCCCTGTTTTAAAGATTTTTCGTATAAAACCCTAATTACACCAATTTTACATGAAATTTTCATGTAAAACCCTAAATACACGAAAATTTCATGTAAGCCCTAATTTTACAGAATTTTCATTTAAACCCTAATTACACCAAGTTTATATGTAATTTTCATGCAAACCTTAATTTCACAAAATTTTCGTGTAAAACCCTAATTACGCAAATTTTACATGAAATTTTCATCTAATCTCTAATTTTATCGAATTTTTGTCTAAAACCCAACTTACAACAATTTTCATGAAATTTGTGTAAGCCCTACATTATAAAATTTTCGTGTAAAAACCTTAATTACACAAGTTTTCACAAAATTTTCATGTAAGCCTAATTTAAAGAATTCTCACATGAAACCTTAATTACACCAATTTTCATGAAATTTTTGTGTAGGCGGGGACATTCTTTTATGAAGGAGTGGAATTTTTCATTTATTATATTTTGAGAGTGAGTTTACTTACTCGATCACTCTCATTTGATTGATTATACAATATATAAGTCCTGCGATGTCAGTCAGGAAACTACCCGATGGTTATGAATCGAGAATCCCCTAGGCTTTTTTTTTGGGACCTAATTTTATAGAATTTTCATATCAAACCCTAATTACACAATTTCATACAAAATTTTCATGAAAACTCTAATTTCACAGAATTTTTGTGTAAAACCCTAGTTACACCAATTTTACACGATAGTATCTTTTCAATCCTAATTTTTCAAAATTTTCATGTAAAACTCTAATTACTCCAATTTAGAACAAATTTCGTGCAAAACTTTAATCACACCACTTTTCATGAAATCTTGGTATAAACTCTAATTTCAAAGAATTTTTGTGTAAAATCATAATTAAACCAATTTCACACGGAATTTTCATGTAAGCCCTAATTTTAAAGATTTTGCATCTAAAACCCTAATTACACCAAGTGTTTAGGAAATTTTAATGTAAACCCTAATTTCTCATTATATTCGTGTAATATCCTAATTACATCAATTATACATGAAATTTTCGTGTAAACCCTAATTTCACAATTTTCGTGTCAAATCCTAAATACACTAATTTTCACAAAATGTTTGTGTAATCCATAATTTTACAGAATTTTTATCTAAAACCTTAAGTACACCAATTTTCACGAAATCTGTCACTGAAATTTCCTACAAAACCTCATTACACCTATTTTATGTGAAATTTTCTTGTAATCCTTAATTTTACAAAAATTGTGTAAACCCAAATTACACCAATTTTCACGAAATTTTAATGTAAGCCCTAATTTTATCGAATTTTAGTATAAAATCTTAATTACACTAATTTTTACGAAATATTCGTGTAAGACCTAGTTTACTGAATTCTGATCCTCGCTTTCCTTTTCTTGATTATGACTAAATAGGCTTTACTTTTTTATTAATGTATAAAGATTTATAAAGCAGAGGTATCCTTTATAAAAGAGAGAACATTCCGACTCAGCATAATTCCGTTGTTAGTTATTTCATCGCAGACAGATTCATTCCATCTTTCTCTATTAGCTTTCCATTGCGATTTTTGTGTAAAACCAGAATTAAATAAAAATTTACACGAAATTTTCGTGGAAGCCTAATTTTACAGAATTTTCTTCTAAAAACTTAATTACACCAAATTTTCATGAAATTTTCATGTAAGCACTAATTTTTCAAAATTTTAATGTAAAACCCTAATTTCACCAATTTTACACAATTTTTTTGTTAAAAACTCAAATTACACGAGATTATAACGATTCTTTTGTATAACCCTTAATTTCAAAGAATATTCGTGTAAAACAATAATTACACCAATTAACATAAAATTTCATATAAACCCTCAATACACCAAATTTAAATGAAATTTTCATGTAGAACCCTCATTTCACAAAATTTGTGTAAAACCTTAATAGCACAATTTTACACGAAATTTTCATGTAAGTTCAAATTTTACAAAATTTTTGTGTAAAAACCCTAATTACACTAATTTGCGTGAAAAACCTTTATCATACTAATTTTCATGAAAACTTCATTGAAGTCACAATTTTACAAAATTTTCAAGAAAAACCCTAATTAGACTAATTCTCATTATTTTTTTGTGTAATCCCTATTGTTACCAAATTTTTGTGCAATACCCTAACCAAACCAATTTTCACGAAATTTTTATATAAGCCCTAATGTTTTTGAATTTTGTTGTTGATAGGATGAAATGTAATAGATTTTGATGAGACAAAACGTGTAATAGACTAGATCTTTAGCTATCTGGATAAGCTTAATATGTAAATGTGCTAAGGCAAGGATGCTGGAAAGACTTGAAGATTCTGCCAAGTAACCAGGAAGCCGAGTCCCTGCTACCTGCATACTGTATCAAGCAGCCAGTAATCAAAGCTCAAAAAGGATGCTACAAGGAACCTGGAGATAGTCAAGGAAGCTGACCTACTTGCTCAAAAAGGATGCTACAAGGAACCTGGAGATAGTCAAGGAAGCTTACCTACTTGCTAAAAAAGGATGCTACAAGGAACCTGGAGATAATCAAGGAAGCTGACCTACTTGCTCAAAAGGATGCTACAAGGAACCTGGAGATAGTCAAGGAAGCTGACTTACTTGAAGAGGATACTACCAGATACATCAGAGTCAATGCAACCTGACTAGCCAGTAGAGTCACTTCAGTTCTAACAAATCAGAATCTGCCATGTGTGATAAAGCAGCAAGGACACAGTACAAGCAGTCTGCAGAGTGAAGTTGCGCAGACAAAGGACAAAGCAATTGCAGAACAGAATGAAGGCATTTCAGAACAGGTGTCAGAGGATCAGCAGAACCAATCAGGAAGAGACACCTCATCATGCAAAGGACTGCCTTTCCAACAGGCAGAAAACTATCTGATGCCTATATATATATGAAAGTCTGATATACAAAGTATAGGGAACCGAACCACAGAAAAGAGAGAACTGAGAAGCAAACAGAAGCAAAGCAAATCTCTTACAAGCAAAACCTTATACACTCAAGTTAATCAGACTAAGCAGCAGCAAGCCAGCTACCTTTGTGATCTTCAGAAGTTCAAGGAGCTTGCTGCATTTTGATTGTGTTTAAATCTCTCACCTTATTCTAAGTCTGATAGGAGTCGCTTAGGCAGGAGTTGACCCTGCTAAGTTGTAATCTCTCTGAAGAAGAGAAAGGATCCTGTGTGGGTCAGTTAACCTGTGTGGAGATCCTGTGTGGGTCGATAGTTGGTCACTGTGCAGCTACCTGTGTGGATAGAGCTGACAGTTTGCTTAGAGTATAGTTTGTGTTAGCTGAGTCTATTGTAAATCAAACTAGCTTTAACAAAGTTCCTCCTTGTGAAGGAGTAGAGAGGACGTAGAGGGATTACTCCACCCTTGAACCTCTATAAGCTTGCTTGTGTTATTTATAGCTTTCTATCTATCTATCTGCATCTGAGCATACTGCATTAAAAGCGTGTTTCGAAAAACATAAGTATTTCCGCTGTGCATTATATTCTCTGTCTAAGTCCTGAGGTCACTGCCTGAGCAGGAACCTATCGAGCAGTAAGCTTACTAGCTACCTGTTCATCAGGGACTTAACATTCTTTGGAGCAAAAGTTGAAAATTTGATAAGGTTAATTCACCCCCCTCTTAACCTTATACCACTGGGACCAACAGTTGTAAACCCTAATTTTACGAAATTTTCATATAAAACATTAATTACACTAATTTTTACAAAATATTTATGTAAGTCTAAATTTTATCGAATTTTCATGTAAATCACTAAATACACTAACTTTAACCGAATTTTCATCTAAAACCCAAATTACACTAAATACAACAATTCTTGTGTAAAATTTTACACCAATTTTACTGAATTTGTCTAAAACACAAATTACACTGATTTTCAAAAACCATTTGTGTAAGCCCAATTGTTAACCAATTTACGGGTAAATCCTTAATTACAATAATTTTCGTGTAAGCTCTAATTTCACAAAATTTGTGTAAAACCCTAATTACACCAATTCATGTAGTCACTAATTTTTACACCAAATTTTCGTGTAAAACCTTAATTACAGCAATTTTCACGAATTATTCTTGCATGTAAGCCTAATTATTCAATTTCACACAAACTTTTTTTATAAACACTAATTTTGAAGAATTGTTAGGTAAATCCTTAATAATACCAACATTATACAAAATTTTCAGGAAAAACTCTAATTACACCAATTTTAGCAAATTTTTCGTATAAGTTCTAATTTGCTTAAAAAATTATGTAAACCCTAATTTTACAAGAAATTTTGGCGTAAGCTCTCTAATTTTACATAATTTAGATATGAACTATAATTTCACAAATTTACATGAAATTTTCGTTTAAACCTCAATTTTGTTTAATTTTTGTGTAAAATTCTAATTTCACAAATTTTATACGAAAATTTTATGTAAATCATATTTTTACATAATTTTAATGTAAAACCCTAATTATATCAATTTTACCCAAACATTTTGTATAAGCACTAATTTTGAAGAATTTTTAGGTAAAACTCCAATAACACCAACTTTATACGAAATTTTTATGTAAACCCTAATTACACAATTTCCTATGAAAATTTCATGTAAATAATAACTTTATAAAATATTCGTGTAAATTGTAATTACACCAATTTTATATGAAATTTTAGTGTAATCCCTATCTTTGCAGAATTTTCATATAAACTATAATTACATCAATTTTACAAAATTTATGTTAAAGCACTCATTACATTAATTTTACACAATTTTCGTGCAAGATCGTCAATTTGTTTAGAACTACATGCATATTTCTTGTAAAACTTGTGTAATTAGGATTATACAAAATTTTTGCAAAGTTAGAACGTACAATAAAATTTCATGTAAAAAATTGGTGTAATTCGTGTTTACACGAATATCCTGTAAAATTAATGTAATTATGGTTACACACGAAAATTCTGTAAAATAAAGATGTCACGAAAATTAAGATTTACCAGAAAATTCTTTTAAATTAAGAGTTAGACGAAAATAGTGTAAAATTTGTGTAATTGGGGTTTTACATGAAATTTCTGGAAAATCAGTATTTAATCGAAAATTTCACGTAAAATTTGTGTAATTAGGGTTTACACGTAAATTTCATTAAATTAGAGCTTATACGAAAATTTCATGTAAAATTGATGAAAATAAAATTTACATGAAACTGTAAAATTAGAAATTACACGAAAATTTTGTGTAAAATTAATGTAATAAAGGTTCACAGTAAAATTTTATAAAACTAAGGCCTACACGAAAGTTGTGTAAATTTCATGTAAAACCATAATTTCACATAATGTGTAAATCTTTAATAATACAATTTTACACGAAATTTTCATGTAAGTTGAAATTATACAATTTTTTTGTGTAAAACCCAAATTACACTAATTTTCATGAAATTTTCGTGCAAAACCTTAATTATACTAATTTTCACAAACTTTATTGAAGTCAATTTTCAAGAAAAACCCTAATTAGACTAATTTTCACGATTTTTTTTGTGTAATCCCTATTGTTACCAAATTTTTGTGTAATCTCTAATTTTATGAAATTTACGTGTAAACCCTAATTACACAAATTTCACGTTAAATTTCGATTAAATACTGATTTTGCAGAAATTTCATGTAAATCCCCAATTACACAAATTTTACCCAAAATTTTCTTCTAACTCTTAATTTTAAAGAATTTTCTGGTAAATCTTAATTACACTAATTCTATATGAAAATTTTCGTGACAACTTTATTTTACAGAATTTTCATGTGTAACCATAATTACATTAATTTTACAGGATATTTGTGTAAACTCGAATTACACCAATTTTACATGAAATTTTATTGTAAGTTCTAACTTTGCAAAAATTTTGTATAATCCTAATTACACAAGTTTTACTAGAAATATACATGTAGTTCTAAAAAAATTGATGATCTTACACGAAAATTGTGTAAAATTAATATGAGGGCTTTAACATAAATTGTGTAAAATTGATGTAATTATAGTTTATAAAAAAATTCTGCAAAGATAGGATTTACACTAAAATTTCATGTAAAATTGGTGTAATTACAGTTTACACGAATATTTTATAAAGTTATGATTTACATGAAATTTTCATAGGAAAATTGTGTAATTAGGGTTTACATAAAAATTTCGTATAAAGTTGGTGTTATTGGAGTTTTACCTGAAAATTCTTCAAAATTAGTGCTTATTGATAAACGTTGTTTATTGCACGTTTTTAGAGCTATACTTCGTTCAATACTTTGCAAATATGTGCAATTTACTATTGTTTGTCGTTTAATTGCGAGTATCTTGCTTCTTACATATATATTGAGGATTTTCTAGGTACAAGTCGATTGGATTGGGTTAAAATAAGGAAATCTTGGTCCCACTCGACCAGGAACTCGTACAGCACGCGAGTCGAATGACGAGTAGAGAAATCCTGAAGGAATCAAGGCAGAAAGTCTCGCTCGGTCCATCACTCGACAGCCAACTCGACATACCAGTTGAGTGAAATCATGCAGACGCTTTGCTCGATCCTCTACTCGACCTGACACTCGATCAGTCGGTCGAGTGCGCGACTCTAGGCCTTTACGGAATTTCTTTTATTTTATGTAATTGGGTCGGTTTCTGTACTGATTGTTGGGCCTTAAGAAAGAACCATATATAAGAGAGGGATGGAGAGACTTGGAACGATTATTTTTTATTCCAGAGAGAGAAAAGTGGCTTGGAGAAGAAGAAAGAAGCAAGAGAATTTCAACAAGGGTTTTTTCGTATCTTTGATTTTTAACAGTCATGATTAATATTGAATTGACCATTGTTTCATATCTGATCATGAGTAGTTAAACTCTTTATTGATTCTAGGGGACGAGTAATTTATGGATTTTATGTTTTGAGTTTTGAATCCTGATTTAATTATCTTTTCAATTTATTTCTTCGTGTGTTCGTTTTATAATCTAATGCTCGTTTATGAATTGAATCTTATTGATTGACTGAATTCGAGATTCGAGAGATGAGAGTTTAGTTTGATTAATGAATGAGTAGATAGATTCAATTGATTGGATAATGATCACTAACACATCGGGGACACGAACAAGTACCTAGCATCCGACAGGGGGGGAAAAGTCGTGAGGAGAATACAACCCTAGGAACCTTTAGGAGTTAATTAATTGTGTATTTCAGATATGGGTGCATGAATAATTAATCAACGTGTTATTGATACTGAAAAGAGAGATAACATAATTTCGTGGTTGCTCCTAAACATAAATCGATAAGACTGATTAAATCAGGATCATAATAAAAACATAGATGAAATAAATGAAAGTTACCCTAGAATCAATTGTCTCTAATCTGATATTCTTTTGCTAATTTTATTTATTATTCTGATTATTTACCATGTTCAATTTATTAAGACAAAATCCTCATCTTATTGATTTTCTAGATACTGTTAGGATTAAATAGTAAAAGTATTTAGTTTTATAATTCAAACTCAGTCCCTGTGGATACGATCTGGTCTTGCTACTTCTGCAATAACGTACGTGCACTTGCGTATTTTGTTGTTAAAGAATTTTAGTGAAACAAGTTTTTGGCGCCGTTGCCGGGGATTGGTGACGAAACTATAAGACTAATATTTTGAATTTTAATCTTAGTAGTAATTTGGATTTTTTTTGTTTTTTGTTCTTTTGGTACAGGTAGTGTATGAAAACAAGGTCTACAAGAGAAGAACTAACACCTTTGGACCCTGAGATCGAAGCTACGTGTAGAAGAAACAACGCAAAAACAGCAAGAGAGAAGTTAATAGCAAATATGGGTGACAATCAAGCACCAGCTGAGCAGATTCCAAGAAATCCTATCCGCAATCTATTCCAGCCTCCAGAGAATATGATTTATGGAGGAGTTGTAGCACCAAACATCAATGCTAACAACTTTGAGTTAAAAGCATCACTGATAAACATGGTTCAGCAGAACCAATATGGAGGTAGTGCTGTTGAAAATCCTCACACACATTTGCAACAATTCCTGGAAATATGTGATACAGTCAAAATGAATGGAGTGACTTCAGATGCTATAAAGTGCAAGCTTTTTCCCTTCTCACTGCGGGATAAAGCTAAAGCATGGTTACAATCCCGAAATCCTCCAATGACTTCTTGGGAGGAAATTAGAAAAAGGTTCCTTATGAAGTATTTCCCTCCAAGCAAAACCATGAAGCTTAAGGCAGATATAGCACAGTTTAGACAAGAGAATCATGAAACGCTGCATGAAGCTTGGGAGAGATATAGAGACTTGCTAAGGATGTGCCCGCAGCATGGGCTATCTGAAGGAGATCAGATCAGTTACTTTTACTCTGGATTGAATGCACAAAATAGATCCATGGTAGATGCATCCGCTGGGGGTTCTATTTTCTCTAGAACTGTAGATGAAGCTTTTGATTTGTTGGATGAGATAGCTACCAACACCTTTCAGTGGCCTACTGAAAGGTTACCTACAAACAGAGTAGCTCAAGTTTCCAATTCTGACCCAATTACACTATTGACAACTCAGATGGCTGAAGTGGTGAAACTGTTAAACAGAACATCTATACAAGAAGAGCCTATTATGGAAGATGCTAACTATGTGAATGGGCAGAATTTCAATAATTTTAGAAGACCTCAGTATCAAAACCAGCAGTTTCAGAATCAACAAGGATACAACCCAGTTGGAGGAATCACCCAAATTTTTCCTACGCCAATCAGAACAATACTGAGCAACCACCTCCTGGATTTGCCGTACAGAAAGGAGGGGTGATAGTTGAACCAAAGAAGCCTTCTACTGATGAAATTCTTGCAGACATGGCAAAACAGTTGAAGAAACTTGACAAAATAGATACCATGCAAGCACAAATCAATCAGAATGAGACTTCAGCTAATGCAAGGTTTCGCAATCTTGAGACTCAGATGGGACAAATGGCACAAGTATTGAATGGGCTTGTGGAAGGAGGAAAATTTCCAAGCAACACTGAAGTGAATCCTAAGGAGCACTGTAAGGCAATTCACTTGAGGAGTGGAAAGTCTTATGAGGGACCGGAACTACCTGGAGAAATCGAGGAGGCTCAAAAGGACGAGGAAGATGAAGAAGTAAAAGAAGATGAAAAAGTTGAAAAGAAGGAAGTGGAAAAAGAGAAGGAAACTGTTGAAAAAGGGGCTGAGAAGCCAAAATCAACTTCTAACTCTATTCCTTTAAATTCTAATGTTCCTATTCCATTTCCTCAAAGATTTAAAAAGAAAAAATTGGATGTTCAATTTTCTAAATTTATGGATATTTTTAAGAAAATCCATATTAATATTCCTTTTGCTGATGCCTTGCAGCAAATGCCCAACTATGCAAAATTTCTGAAGGAAGTGATGTCTAATAAGAGGCAACTGATTGACCATGAAATGGTAAACTTGACTGAGGAGTGCAGTGCAGTAATCCAGAAAAAGATGCCTAGAAAAAGAAGGGATCCAGGTAGCTTTACAATTCCATGTATTATTGGAAAAGAGTGGTTCAAAGCCCTTTGCGACCTTGGAGCCAGCATCAACTTGATGCCCTTGTCCTTCTTCAAAAAGCTGGAAATCAAAGATGCACGTCCTACTTCGGTGAAACTGCAACTGGCAGATAGGTCTATGGTATATCCTCATGGAATAGTTGAGGACGTTTTGGTAAAAGTGGATTCATTCATTTTTCCTGCTGATTTTGTTATCCTTGACATGGAGGAAGATCAAGAAATACCTGTTATTCTTGGTCGACCTTTTCTTGCGACTGCTAGAGCTTTAATTGATGTTCATAAGGGGGAAGTTACTTTGAGATTTAATGATGAGACCCTTAAAATTGATATTTTTAAAATGATGCAGTTTAGTGGAGATCCAGATCATTGGGATCAGATTAGAACTGTAGAGAATTTTGATACATGTGCTATGCTTAATTCTATAACTCCTGTTGATGATCCTTTTGAAGCATGCATAACTGAATCTATATTCTCTTACATGGATGAATTGAATGATGATTTGCTTGAAACTTCTTGTTACTTAGACTTTGAAGTTGAGAATCTAGGTTCCGCAAGACCACCTTTAAAGCTGGAAGAGTTGAAAGCTGAAGGAGTGATAGAGGAAAAAGAACTAGCTGTGGAATTGAAGCCTTTACCAAGTCACTTGAAATATGCATTTTTGGGTGAGAAGGAAACATTTCCGGTAATTGTATCATCCTCTTTAACTCCCACTCAACTTGATAAATTGCTTAGAGTGCTTAGGAAGAATAAAACTGCTTTGGGATGGTCTTTAGCTGATTTGAAAGGGATTAGCCCAACGATTTGCATGCATAAAATTAGGCTTAATGATGAGGTTAAACCAACTGTGCAAGGTCAACGTAGGCTTAATCCAGTTATGAAGGAAGTAGTAAGAATAGAGGTTCTGAAGTGGATCGAAAATGGAATAATTTATGCTATTTCTGATAGTGAGTGGGTTAGTCCTACACAAGTTGTACCTAAGAAAGGGGGAATGACAATTGTGAAGGGGGATGATGATGAGGTCATTGCTACTAGGGTAGTTTCTGGTTGGAGAGTTTGTATTGACTACAGAAAATTGAATGATGCTACTAAGAAAGATCATTTTCCCCTTCCCTTTATTGATCAAATGTTGGATCGGTTAGCTGGTTATGAGTTTTATTGCTTTCTAGATGGTTATTCTGGTTACAACCAAATTTTGATTGCTCCAGAAGATCGTCACAAAACTGCTTTTACATGTCCTTATGGTGTTTTTGCTTTCATTAAAATGCCTTTTGGATTATGTAACGCCCCAGCTACGTTTCAAAGATGCATGATGGCAATTTTTCATGACATGGTTGAAGACATAATGGAGGTTTTCATGGATGATTTCTCTGTATTTGGCATGACTTTTGATAAATGTTTGCATAATTTGTCTTTAGTTTTGCAAAGATGCATTGAAACTAATCTTGTGTTGAATTGGGAGAAATGTCATTTTATGGTGAAAGATGGTATTGTTTTGGGCCATAGAATTTCTGCTGCAGGTTTGGAAGTTGATAGAGCAAAGATTGTGGCTATTGAAAAGTTACCTCCACCCACAAATGAGAAAGCTGTTCGTAGTTTCTTGGGACATGCGGGCTTCTATCGCAGGTTTATTAAAGATTTTTCTAAGATTACCAAGCCCCTGACTAGTCTTTTAGAGAAAGAGGTAAAATTTCTTTTTGATGATGCATGTTTGGAAGCATTTGAGACTCTAAAGACTGCTTTGGTATCTGCTCCTATCTTGGTGAAACCTGACTGGACTCGTCCTTTTGAACTGATGTGTGATGCTAGTGATTATGCTGTGGGTGTTGTTTTGGGTCAAAAATATGATAGAATGTTTAAAGCTATATACTATGCTAGTAGAACCATGGACAATGCTCAGCGTAGTTATACTACAACTGAGAAGGAAATGCTAGCTTTAGTATACGCTTTTGACAAATTTAGGCCTTATCTGGTAGGTACTAAAACTATTGTATACACTGATCATGCTGCTATTCGATACTTGTTTGGAAAGAAAGATGCTAAACCTAGATTAATTAGGTGGATTTTACTGCTACAGGAATTTGATATTGAAATTCGAGATAGAAAGGGCACTGAAAATGTAATAGCTGATCACTTGTCTAGGCTAGAACATAATGATTGCATGATTAAGGAAGAAGTGCCAATTAGAGAAACATTTCCTGATGAAAATCTTTTTTCTGTTAATTCCACTGTGCCTTGGTATGCTGATATTGTGAACTATTTAGTTAGTGGTGTACTTCCACCTGATATTACTTCATATCAGAAAAAGAAATTTTTCCATGACGTAAAGTACTATTTGTGGGACGAGCCACTGCTATTTAGGCGTTGTACTGATTCTATTATTCGTAGATGCCTCCCAGAAGATGAATGGAATAAAGTGATCGAACATTGTCATTCTTCACCTTATGGGGGTCATCATGGTTCATCTAGAGACCTAGGGACTGGCCGGACCCAATCTCCGCCGATAAGAAAGGTTGCTAAAGTTCTTCAGTCTGGTTTTTATTGGCCCTCAATTTTTAAAGACTGTCATATGTTTGTGCAAAAATGTGATAAGTGTCAACGGGCAGGAAAAATCTCTAGAAAGCATGAAATGCCTCTTACCAATGTGTTTGAAGTTGAGTTGTTTGATGTTTGGGGCATTGATTTCATGGGCCCTTTTCCATCTTCTTTTGGTAACAATTACATATTAGTTGCTGTAGACTATGTGTCTAAGTGGGTTGAAGCAGTAGCAACTATATCCAATGATGCTAAAATAGTCCTTAAGTTCATAAAGAAAAACGTCTTTTCTCGTTTTGGAACACCGAGGGCTATTATTAGTGATGGGGGTTCCCATTTTTGTAACAAGTTGTTTAATAACTTACTTACAAAATATGGGGTGAAACATCGAGTAATATTGGCGTATCACCCTCAAGCCAATGGTCAAGCTGAAATCTCTAACCGTGAAATTAAACAAATCCTCGAGAAAACGGTTAGCACTAATCGTAAGGACTGGTCTTTGAAACTTGATGATGCTCTTTGGGCATATCGAACCGCATATAAAACTCCATTAGGCATGTCTCCTTATCGATTAGTGTATGGTAAAGCTTGTCACTTACCCTTTGAATTAGAGCACAAGGCATATTGGGCCATTAAAAAACTGAACTTTGACTTAACAGCTGTAGGGGAGAAGCGTTTGTTGGAGTTAAATGAAATGGAGGAATTTCGCAATGATGCATATGAAAATGCCAAAATCTATAAAGAACGTACAAAAAGATGGCATGATCGTCTGATAATGCGGAGGGAATTTCTCCCTGGTCAAAAAGTATTGCTATATAACTCTCGTTTGCACATTTTTCCAGGAAAACTCCGTACAAGATGGTCTGGACCATATGTGATAAACAAGATTTTTCCCCACGGTGGAGTCGAGCTATGGGACAATGAAGGAAGCACGTTTCGTGTGAATGGACAGAGGATCAAGCACTATCATGAACCACTGCAAAGTAGACAGGTCCAACTGATAATCCTTCGGGATGACTGAGAAAAGAAAAAAAAAATAGCATGTCAAGCTAGAGACATTAAACAAGCGCTTGTTGGGAGGCAACCCAACCCAGGTAATAGTTATAGTTTTTTTGTTTAGTTCTGAAAAAAAAGAAAAAAAAATTCGAAAAAACCAAAAATGAAAAAAAAAAATATATATAAAAACATTCCAGTCTGATACACTTCCAGAACGCCTACTCGATCGACCACTCTATCGATCACTCGACTCAAAAGTCAAGTGAAAAACCAAATTGGGTTTCAGAAGCTCCACTCGATCAATAACTCGATCGATCACTCGATTAGTCGGTCGAGTGCGAGACCTGTTCTTTTTAATTGAAAAACATCACCAATCACAAAACCTCTCACTTTACTTAAACCCTTCACTCCACTTTAAAACCCTACCAAATCTCTTCCAAATTTTCGACCGAAATTCACTAGGTCAAAGCAAACCCAAGTTCTTGAACTTCTCTTGTGTGAAACTTGAAGTGAACAAGGTACGAATCTGATTTTCTTACGCTACTACCTATTTATTCTTGTTTGTTCATTGAAGTGGGAACTAATTTGGCATGGGTTGTTTATGTTCTTGAGCAATTTTGATGATTGATGGGTAAAAGTTGTAAATTTCATCTAGTTCTTTCATCTAATAGAAGAGAGTAAGCATGATTGAGATGATTATGTTGATGGATTATACTATGCAAAGAGGAGAAGTAAATCAAATTGTGCTGAGATTCCTATGTTTTATGTTTTTGTCTTTTTGCTGCTTAGGAGTGTCTAGAAGCCCATGATTTTGCTATTGTAGAATAGGTCAGTAACAAATAGACTCACATTGGGCAACATGTGTGCATTCCAGGTTAAATATGATGAGCAGAAGAACAAGAAATGTTCGAGGAAGGGGCCGAAGTGGAGGAGTACTCCCTATAGAGAATGCAGACTCCTTCTCTATTGATGACCCACGCCATTACAAGCTCCGTCTTCCACAGCCATTTATGAAAGAATGGAAGCGCTTTTATAAAATGAAAATGTACCCTACAAAGTACGCTCATCAGGATACCATGGAGAAGCTAGGGATTTCCGAGGATATTCATCACCTCGTGAATAGAATACAGTGGGGAGGACTTTTGTTAGCGGATAAGTGGCTCACCTATCGCATTCCTACAATTGAGTTTCTATGCTCAGTCGAGAAATTACCACAAGGTGCGAATGGCATCAGTTTCCGTCTAGGGGGCCGTAATTTTGAGCTTCGCTATGATCAAATACAAGAAATCTTTGGGTTTTCACCTGGGGGGCTACTACATTCTCCTGATGAATTAGATTACAATGCCTTGTGGACAGCTATTACAGATGGAGAGCCAAAGAGATTTAACGCTCAATGTGCCCATGCTACACTGATCAGGAATCCAGTGTTCCGATATCTTCAGCGGATGATTGCCACATCTTTATTTGCCCGACGGGAACCCGGTAATGTACGTAAATAGGAGCTCTTAATCCTTTATGGCATGCTCACCAATACTCCCATTGATGGCACTTGTTTTCTTATGGACCAATTCATCAAACAAGCAAGTACCACTGTCAAAGCCTTATGCATTGGAGGAATGGTTACACCTATTGCCCAATATCTTCAGGTGGATATTTCAGGTTACGAGAGTGTTGGCGCCCACGAGAGACATCTTGACATGGCTGCTCTCCGTCGAATGCATGTGCTACGAGGCCATGAAGATGATCCATTTCTGTTCATGCAAGATAATTGTGATATATTCCCACTACCAAATCCAGAATTCACTCACATAGATACATGGGAAGAAAGACAAAATTGGTCGATGTCCACTGAGGGACATCGAGAGATCATGGCTAGCTTAACACCACTTGCGTCGAGACAGCCTGCAAATAGACGTCGCCAACGATCACAAGAATCTCATGAAGAGGACGCATCTGCTTTTGCTCATGAGGATATTCCTGAAGCCTCCACATCCCGCAGGAGACCCATCACTTGGGATGATTTCAATGCGATGAACTCGCAGATAGATGGATTAGTTGATCAGTTGAGAAATGTAGAAGGTACAATGCAGAGTCAATGGATGACTATTCAAACATGGAGAACCGCTGATGAAAACAAGCAACAACAAATGTTGGATTTACTCAGAGGGCTACAGGAGTGGACTCTCCAGCACAACCACTTTCTACCACCTTCTCAATGAGGAGTCTGAGTTAGCTCCTTCTTCTCCTTCTCTCATTTTTTTTTATATAATACTTCTTTTCCTTTGCTGCCCGGGACTGGCATCTGTTTAAGTTTGGGGGTAGAAGAGAATTGTGAGAATTTTGATATCAAAGAAGTATTTAAACAAAAAAAAAAAGAGGATGCTATTTGAAAAAGAAGGCATATTTGTATTAAATCTTTAATGTCAAAAACATGACTTGATTGATTGCTTGGTACTGTGTTGAAATGTGGAAAACCGACCCTTAATTGGATATGCTTTGATAATTGCACAAACACCTGTGAGCTTTTGAGCCGTTAATGACTGATTTCTTTTCAGTCACATTGTTCTATGTGTGATTATCAGTTGCGTGCATTGTTTTCTAGAACTTGTTTTGGCTACCTTGCTTGAAACTGCAGTCGTGTGCAAAAAGGACTAGGATATGATTTTAGGCCATCTTTGTTTTTACCACATGTCTAAATAAAATTGTCCCTAGTCAACCCCTTTGAGCTATAAATGTTTATTCTTGTTACTTGAAAAGAATATTTTGAAGTATGTTGGACGAGGAGGTACTCGACATAGAAGGATGGGAAGTAGTTAGTTGTGGTACTAAAGTGAGCTTGAAATTGAGGGATGACACTCTAGTTAGTTGAAAGATTCTCCCTATTTGAAAAAAAAAAAAAGAGAAAAAAAAAATCACCAAAAGTGTTGGAAATTCAATGGGTGAAAGGAGAATGCTTAATTGATTGAATTAATGAGTGTTAAAAATCTCTTGGTTTGGAATGATAGAAGGGGACCAGTCTGAAGAGTCCCATTGAAAATTATAATGTTGGTAGCAACGACAGTTCAGGTTAGTGGTAAACACGCGTACCTCCTAGTCTAATCTTGAGTCACTTAGCCAAAAATTCTTACCCTGTCCAAAGAGCCTACATTATAACCCTGTAAAGACCTGATTGATCTTAATCCAAAAAGCACACATAAAGCAGTGGAGAGTGAGGCGATCTGCAAGCCTATGGTAAGACGTGTATTTCAACTTGACAGAGCGAAAATTTCTACACCCTATACACATTTGAGTGCTTGAGTGATATACATCTTTCCATGAGAGGCATTTTGAAAAGCATATTCGATTGAGTGTGGATTTGAAGCATTTTGGCAATAGTATTTTTGCATGGTAATTATTATTGTGACAGACGTACAGATTTATTGCCGATGTTGCCTGCTTCTCTTTTGTTTTCGATGTAACTCGTTTAGCCCCAAAACCTTTGTTTCTTTTATATATTGCTCGAGGACGAGCAACACTTAAGTTTGGGGGTTTGATAAACGTTGTTTATTGCACGTTTTTAGAGCTATACTTCGTTCAATACTTTGCAAATATGTGCAATTTACTATTGTTTGTCGTTTAATTGCGAGTATCTTGCTTCTTACATATATATTGAGGATTTTCTAGGTACAAGTCGATTGGATTGGGTTAAAATAAGGAAATCTTGGTCCCACTCGACCAGGAACTCGTACAGCACGCGAGTCGAATGACGAGTAGAGAAATCCTGAAGGAATCAAGGCAGAAAGTCTCGCTCGGTCCATCACTCGACAGCCAACTCGACATACCAGTTGAGTGAAATCATGCAGACGCTTTGCTCGATCCTCTACTCGACCTGACACTCGATCAGTCGGTTGAGTGCGCGACTCTAGGCCTTTACGGAATTTCTTTTATTTTATGTAATTGGGTCGGTTTCTGTACTGATTGTTGGGCCTTAAGAAAGAACCATATATAAGAGAGGGATGGAGAGACTTGGAACGATTATTTTTTATTCCAGAGAGAGAAAAGTGGCTTGGAGAAGAAGAAAGAAGCAAGAGAATTTCAACAAGGGTTTTTTCGTATCTTTGATTTTTAACAGTCATGATTAATATTGAATTGACCATTGTTTCATATCTGATCATGAGTAGTTAAACTCTTTATTGATTCTAGGGGACGAGTAATTTATAGATTTTATGTTTTGAGTTTTGAATCCTGATTTAATTATCTTTTCAATTTATTTCTTCGTGTGTTCGTTTTATAATCTAATGCTCGTTTATGAATTGAATCTTATTGATTGACTGAATTCGAGATTCGAGAGATGAGAGTTTAGTTTGATTAATGAATGAGTAGATAGATTCAATTGATTGGATAATGATCACTAACACATCGGGGACACGAACAAGTACCTAGCATCCGACAGGGGGGGAAAAGTCGTGAGGAGAATACAACCCTAGGAACCTTTAGGAGTTAATTAATTGTGTATTTCAGATATGGGTGCATGAATAATTAATCAACGTGTTATTGATACTGAAAAGAGAGATAACATAATTTCGTGGTTGCTCCTAAACATAAATCGATAAGACTGATTAAATCAGGATCATAATAAAAACATAGATGAAATAAATGAAAGTTACCCTAGAATCAATTGTCTCTAATCTGATATTCTTTTGCTAATTTTATTTATTATTCTGATTATTTACCATGTTCAATTTATTAAGACAAAATCCTCATCTTATTGATTTTCTAGATACTGTTAGGATTAAATAGTAAAAGTATTTAGTTTTATAATTCAAACTCAGTCCCTGTGGATACGATCTGGTCTTGCTACTTCTGCAATAACGTACGTGCACTTGCGTATTTTGTTGTTAAAGAATTTTAGTGAAACACTTATACAAAATGTTGGTGTAAAATTGATATAATTAGGGTTTTACATTAAAATTATGTAAAAATATGATTTACATGAAATTTTTGTATAAAATTTGTGAAATTAGGATTTTACACAAAAATTCAACAGAATTGAGGTTTAAACGAAAATTTCATGTAAATTAGTGAAATTATAGTTCATATCTAAATTATGCAAAATTAGAGAGTTTACTCCAAAATTTCTTGTAAAATTAGGGTTTACATAATTTTTTTAAGCAAATTAGAACTTATACGAAAAATTTGCTAAAATTAGGGTAATTAGAGTTTTACCTGAAAATTCTTCGAAATTAGGATTTTACACAAAAATTCAACAAAATTGAGGTTTAAACGCAAATTTCATGTAAATCAGTGAAACTATAGTTCATATCTAAATTATGTGAAATTAGAGAGCTTACTCCAAAATTTCTTGTAAAATTAGGGTTTATATAATTTTTGAAGCAAATTAGAATTTATACGAAAAATTTGGTAAAATAGGTGTAATTAGATTTTTACCTGAAAATTTTGTATAATGTTGGTATTATTAAGGATTTACCTGAAAATTCTTCAAAATTAGTGTTTACACAAAAAGTTTGTGTGAAATTGAATAATTAGGGTTTTACACTAAAATTCTGCAAAAATTGAATTTACACGAAATTTTTTGGTAAAATTGGTGCGACTAGTGTTTTACACTAAAATTCCATGAAGTTTGGATTTACACGAAAATTTCGTATGAAATTGACGTAATGAGTGTTTTACATGACAATTATACAAAAATTAATGTATAATTAATGTAATAAGATTACACGAAAATTCTATAAAATTAGGACTCATGAAAATTTTGTGTAAAATTGGTGTAGTTGGGGTTTCACACAAAAATATCATGTAAAATTGGTGTAATTAGAATTTACAAGAAAATTATCTAAAATTAGGGCTTATACAAAAATTTCATGTAAAATTGGTGTAGTTAGGGTTTTACACGAAAATTCTACAAAATTAGTGGTTAAACAAAAATTTCATGTAAAGTTGGTGTAATTAAAGTTTCATACAAAAATTATGTAAAATTAGGGTTTCACACAAAAATTAAGCAAAATTAGGGTTTCACACAAACTAATTTTGTGTCAAATTTTGTTTTTCGTGATATTCTTATATTACCATTTTGAGTTGATTTTGTTTTTCGTTATAATATCAGAGCAAGGTGATTTTGATTTACGTTCATCTTAGAAAACTTGGTAGATTAATGCATGGTTGAATGTTGTCTAATTTTCGTAAGATTAGATTAATTCACGCGTATGCTGTCGAATTTTTGTTTGATTATAGAATTTTCGGCCATATACACAAATCAAAGTTACTACTTAAGTATATTAGGGTTTACAAGAATATTACGTGTTATTAGAATTTACACAAAAGCTCTGTGAAATTGGTGTAATTATTATTTTAAATGAAAATACTATAAAATTAGGCTTACACGAAAATTTCGTGTAAATTTTTTGTAATTAAGGTTTTGCACGAAAATTTAGTGAAGTTAGGCTTACATGCAAGAATAATTTGTCAAAATTGCTATAATTAAGGTTTTACACGAAAATTTAGTGTAAAAAATAGTGACTACACGAATTGGTGTAACTAGGGTTTTACACAAATTTTGTAAAATTAGGGCTTACACGAAAATTGTTGTAATTAAGGATTTACAGGAAAATTGGTTAACGTTTGGGCTTACACAAATGGTTTTTGAAAATCAGTGTAATTTGTGTTTTAGACAAAAATTCGGTAAAATTGGTGTAAAATTTTACACACAAATTATTGTATTTAGTGTAATTTGGGTTTTAGATGATAATTCGGTTAAAGTTAGTGTATTTAGTGATTTACATGACAATTCGATAAAATTAGGACTTACATAAATATTTTGTAAAAATTAGTGTAATTAATGTTTTATATGAAAATTTGGTAAAATTGGGGGCTTACAACAAAAATTCGGTAACATTAGGGCTTATATAAAAAAAATTTGAAAATTGGTTTTATTAGGGTATTGCACAAAAATTTGGTAACAATAGGGATTACACAAAAAAAATCGTGAAAATTAGTGTATTTTTCCTTGAAAATTTTGTAATTGCAACTTCAATGAAGTTTTCGTGAAAATTAGTATAATTAAGGTTTTGCACGAAAATTAGTGTAATTAGGGTTTTACACTAAAATTTTGTAAAATTTGAACTTACATGAAAATTTCGTGTAAAGTTGTGTTATTAAGGTTTTACACAAATTTTGTGAAATTAGGGTTTTACATGAAAATTTCATTTAAATTTGGTGTATTGAGAGTTTATATGAAATTTTATGTAAATTGGTGTAATTATTGTTTTACATGAATATTCTTTGAAATTAAGGGTTATTCAAAAAATTTGTCAGAATTTCGTGTAATTAGACTTTTTAACAAAATAATTGTGTAAAATTGGTGAAATTAGGGTTTTACATTAAAATTTTGAAAAATTAGTAGGAACAGGAAAATTTCATGAAAAATTGGTGCAATTAAGTTTTTAGAAGAAAATTCTGTAAAATTAGGATTACACACAAATTTCGTGTAAATTTTTGTTTAATTTTGGTTTTACACGAAAATCACAATGGAAAGCTAATAGTGAAAGATGAAATGAATCTGTCTGCGATGAAATAACTAACAACGGAATTATGCTTTGAGTTAGAATGTTCTCTCTTTTATATACCTCCACTTTATAAATCTTTATACATTACTAGAGAAGTAAATCCTATTTAGTCAGAATCAAGAAAAGGAAAGCGAGGATCAGAATTCAATAAACTGGGGCTTACACGAATATTTCGTAAAAATTAGTGTAATTAAGATTTTATACTAAAATTCAATAAAATTAGGGCTTACATTAAAATTTCGTGAAAATTGGTGTAATTTGGGTTTACACAATTTTTGTAAAATTAAGGATTAGAAGAAAATTTCACATAAAATAGGTGTAATTGAGGTTTTTGTTGGTCCCAGTGGTATAAGGTTAAGGTTAAGAGGGGGGGGGGGGAAATTAACCTTATCAAATTTCCAACTTTTACTCCAAAGGATGTTAAGTCCCTGATGAGTAGGTAGCTAGTAAGCTTACTGCTCGATAGGTTCCTGCTCAGGCAGTGACCTCAGGACTTAGTCAGAGAATGTAATGCACAGCGGAAATACTTATGTTTTCGAAACGTGTTTTTTAATGCAGTATGCTTAGATGCAGATAGATAGATATAAAAGGCACAAACAAGCTTATAGAGGTTCAAGGGTGGAGTAATTCCTCTACGTCCTCTCTACTCCTTCACAAGGAGGAACTTTGTTAAAGCTAGTTTGATTTACAATAGACTCAGCTAACACAAACTAAACTCTAAACAAAACTGTCAGCTCTATCCACACAGGTAGCTGCACAGTGACCAACTATCGACCCACACAGGATCTCCACACAGGTTAACCGACCCACACAGGATCCTTTCTCTTCTTCAGAGAGATTACAACTTAGCAGTTTCAACACCTGACTAAGTGACTCCTATCAGACTTAATAAATAAAAGGTTTATGGCACAATCAAATGCAGCAGGCTCTTTGAACTTCAGAAGAACATAAAGATAGCTGGCTTGCTGTTTGCTCAGTCTGATTAACTTGAGAGTATAAGCTTGTGCGTCTATTTGCTTCTTAGTTCTCTCTTAGTTGTGTATGATCGTTGTTTTCTCTTTGAAAATCAGACTTCTATTTATAGGCATCAGGTAGTTTTCTGCCCGTTGGTAAGACAGTCCTTTGTATGATGAGGTGTCTCTTTCTGATTATTTCTGCCGATCTTCTGACACCTGTTCTGAAATGCCTTCATTCTGTTCTGCAACTGCTTGTCCTTTGTCTGCGTAACTTCATTCTGCAGACTGTTTGTACTGTGTCCTTGCTGCTTTATCACACATGACAGATTCTGATTTGTTGGAACTGGAGTGACTCTACTGGCTAGTCAGGTTGCATTGACTCTGATGTATCTGGTAGTATTCTCTTTGAGTCAGTCAGCTTCCTTGATTATCTCCGGGTTCCTTGTAGCATCCTTCTAGAGCTTTGTTTGCTGGTTGCTCGATACAGTATGCAGGTAGCAGGGACTTCGGCTTCCTGGCTACTTGGCAGAATCTTCAAGTCCTTCCAGCATCCTTGCCTTAGCAAATTTACATTAAAGACTTATCCAGATAGCTAAGGTTCTAATCTATTACACGTTTTGTCTCATCAAAATCTATTACATTTCATCCTATCAATTTCCCCCTTTTTGATGATGACAAAACTCCTTAACAGGATCAAAGAACCATATATTATAAACTTGGAACAAAGATGCAGACAAGTCAAATTATTCAAGAGCATGCATCAAGTTCACAAGATGTGAGCTTCAATCAGAAGAGTCAAATTCTCATTGATCAGGGTTAAGTACAGGGCATATACATAAGCAGATAGCAGAAACAAACAGAAGTTTAAACAAACCAACAGAATAAACAAAAAAAAGATAAAAACATCAAGTCTTTAACCAACTGGCCTTCTTCTTTCTTTCAAACTTTGTGCCTTTCCACCAGTTGGCTATCGAATCTTGATAGCTAGGCTCCATCCTTTTCACCATATCCTCAGACTCTTCAAACCTGAGCCAGAAGTCTTCACTGTATGGTATGAGCTCCTTTCCAAGTTTCTGCTTTAGCTTCACTTGAATTGGAAGTCCACCTTTCTTTGTTAGCTCCAGGAACCTTTGCAAAGCTTCCTTGTTTGTCTTGAATCCTCTAAACAGAGCAGATTCCTTGCAGAGGGTGGTGAAGTACTTCATCAGCTCCTTCCTTTTGAAAGCTTCTATCTGGAAAAAGGACGGGTTGACCTCAGTAGGAAGAGTGACCTCCGGGACTTCTGGGGCTAGGAATCTGTCACTCCTGGGATCCGGACTTGCTTCCAGGAATCTTCTGAGAGTGGCACTTGCTGCGACATCTGGACTTTGCAAATTTTTCTCCATTTCCACCATGTCAGGCAGCTTGTGCGGAGGGAAGATCTTGTCAAGGACAACCCTAGGATCTATTGCAAAGACAGCATCCAGGTTGCTTTTCAGCTCAGCTTCAGTCCTCCTCCTTTTCTCTTCTCTCATATCAGCCCCCTTCCTGAAGCCTGGATGAACAGACCCAGAAACAGCATCTGATTTTCTTTTTGCACTGCTGTCTGAAGGGCCCCTAGATCCAGCTCCCTTGTGTCCGCCCTCACCAGAGTCATCTCTCCTCCTACTGCTCACTACCATCTGTCTGCAGGCAGCAGGGTCCTGTCCAGCCTTCTGTCTGCCTTCAATCCTTCCTTCCCCCTTTTTGTCATCATCAGCACGCCCAACCGCAAAACTGACCATTGAGTGAATATCAGACAAGGTGCCTGAGTGATCCCGCAGGGTCTGAGATTGGTTGAACTGCTCCCTGTCCATCCTGTCTACTGCAGTGACTAGAGCTTTCTGACTGGCCTCAAGAGAGATCATCTTCTCCTCTTGCCTGTTTAACTTTTCCATCACGCTCTTAACAACTTCTACTGCAGCATCTTCTTTAGGGGGTCAGTAGGCGGCTATCATCTGAGTGAGCTTTGACAATGTCACGTTGAGGGAGTCCATGAAAGAATAGGTCTTCACAGAGTGAGAGCGGGTATCCTTGCGGATTTTCCTGCTCGCCTTTACCAAGGACTTCCCCATTTGTTCAATTGCTGTCAGCACCTCTTCATTTGATCTGGCAGGTTCCTGGTGTTCTCCTGCTGGTGCCTGTTCATCAGAGACAGATGTTAGTTCTTTGGATTTTTCGGCTCCAGTATCACCCTGTTCACTAGGTGACCCTTCATCGCTGCTGGTAGAGCTACTGGATCCTCCACCTCCTGATCCAGTATTCTTAGAGTGAGTTTCCTTCTCAGCATCCTCCTCAGCATTCTCCTCTGGTTCTCCCAGCTTTTTGTCTTGTTCAGCTACCTTACCCTTGTTGAACACTGTTTCAGCCTCCTTCTTCTTCTCTATCTCCTCTACTACTTCCTCCACTGCCTCCTCCTGTATTTCTGGCTCCTTTTCACCCGCAGGCTCCTTTTCTCCACTTTTGTCTCCTTCTTCCTCCTGCGCTCCCACCACCTTTTCACCCGCAGCTACTTCCCCCTCAGCGACCGTCTCTTCCTGGTCCACCGATTTGGTAGGTGTTGTCTCTTCCACTTTCATTGGAATAGCTGCATCAGGTTGCTCCTTCTCCATGGGGGCAGGTTCCTCCATTGCATCAGCTTGAACAGGTGCCTCCTGCTGCACATGTTCCCCCTCAGCCTCTACCTCCATTGGTGTAGGAATGGTGATCTCCGTGGTATCATCGGCGGCTGCTACTGTGGTTGGAACTATCAGTTCGAGAGATGCCACGGCAGCGAGGGTTTTCAACTCTTTAGCCTTGGGAAAGTCAGTTGGCGTCGAGCTCCTCTCCTTCATCGGTGTCTGTACAGGTACTTCAGGAAGAATGATCAGGTCAGTAAGGTATGAGAATTCCTCACCGTTTTTCTCCGTTGGTGAAGGTGACCTCCTGCTGATAGGTTCCACCATTAATGCTGAGCAGGATGATCCTTCACCTATCTGGGGTTTCCTTACTGGCCTTCTCATTCTGGTATCTGCCAGGTTGATGTCTGCAGCCTGCTTCAGCATCCTCTCCATTGCTTCCTGCTCCCCGTACTTTGCTATCTGGGCCTCAGCAAAGCCCACATCGTCGCCTGCTCTGACCTGGTCAGCAGCAACATCCAATATCACCTCCTCCCTATAGAAGTCTGGCTGGATGACAGCTTCCTTTCCCTTCAGGCTCCTGGGGCCAGACAGCTGTGCGGCAGCTTCCTTCTGCTTCCTGGCCTCCAACTCAGCGTCTATCTCCGCGTTTTCAAGAAATTCCGGTCATTTCATCTTCTTGAGATCCTTCAGAAATTTCTTTTGAAGGACCTCCTCCAAATCATCCATGGCGACCCAGTTCAGCGCCCATTCCTCCTCAGACTTCCAATCTGCACACTGGATGAGTTCCTCCCTGGGCAGGTGCCTGAACTGCCACCAGGTGGTGAATCTTTCCACCAATTTACCGAACTCCGCCTCCAGCTTCGGTATGTTGATGACGAACTCAGCTACCTCCTCCTCATCATCATCATCATCAACGGCTGTATTACCTTCCAGTTCCTCCCTTGGAGAATCAATCTCCACTTCCACTGCAGGCTTCTTAACAGCCCGAGTGGTGACGATCTCTGGTTCATCATCAGAGATGACCAGTCTCCTCTGCACATTTGGAAGAGAATGTGCTCGATCCGCATTGGGGTTCAGTCTCAGATATTCTGGCGGCTGGGGTCTGGAGAGATGAGTTTTTGGTATGATCACTGGATGGGGGGTGGTCATCTGGTTGATGAGATAGAGGTTTCTCGGCTCCCTGGAGCTATGGTGCACTGGTTCTAGAGTGATGGTGCTTGGGACAGAGGGAAGCTTCTGCGTGTGGTTCCCTCTGAGGTGGTGGATCGGATTTGCTTGGTCCCTATTTATGCTTCCTCTTTGGATCTTATTCGGTGGAAGGGTTCTTCCAATGGGAAGTTTTCTTTCATCTCGGTTTGGGCGTCGATCAGACCTCAGTTTCCTCCTTCTCCTATTCTTAGTATGGTTTGGTCCCCTTGCCTTACTCCTACCACATCCATTTTCTTATGGCGGCTTGTCCTTGATCGTCTCCCGGTTGATTGCACGCTTCAGAGACGCGGCATTTCTTTAGCTTCGAAATGCCTTTGTTGTCCTGATCTTTCTATTTTGAGTCAGTCTTCGGGGGGGTCTCCTGATATTGAGTCGACTAGGCATATATTCTTCTTGAGCCCGACTGCGAGGAGAGTTTGGGAGCATTTCTATACCAAGTTTGGGTTAGCACCTCCACACACTGTGCACGTTCACCATATATTACATTACTGGAGGCATTTTTCCTTTGGAATGCACACACACTGCACACACATCACGACAGTTGTCCCTTGCTTGATCTTGTGGTTCCTCTGGACTGCAAGAAATGATGGCAAGCACCAGCGGTTACCTGTTCGTGCAGACTCGATCGTTTTTCGGGTCCTGAGGCAGATTAGGGTTCTTCATCATAGCAGGCTCCTCAGCAGAGAGAGTTGGGGGGGTGTTCTTCATGTGGCGGCTTCCCTTGGCCTTTTTTATCGTTCCAGGCCCCCTCGGCCTCCGATTCCTCCGATTGTTTGGCGTCCACCTGACCTTGGTTGGGTGAAGCTAAACACTGATGGAGCCTTTCGAGCATCTTCAGCAGTGTCCGGGATTGGTGGCGTGATTCGTGATCATGCAGGTGATATCATCTTCGCCTTCCATGAGCGGGGATCAGCGATCGAGAGCTTAGCAGCGGAGCTATCAGCACTTCAGAGGGGCCTCTTCCACATTACGAGGCTTGGTTTTTCCCGAGTGTGGATTGAGCTGGATGCTATTCTAGTCGTTCAGCTTCTTTCACATTCGGACTCAGGTCATTGGCGTTTCCAGCAGTCCCTCACATGCATCCGAAATTTCCTTTCATCCTTGGAGTTTCGGGTGTCCCATATTCTTCGAGAGGGGAACGCAGTGGCTGACTATTTGGCTAACTTAGGGTGTCAGACTGAGTTAGCCGGTGGATTTCCTCCTGATATTTTTTCTCGACGGGTCCAGGTGTTGGCTAGATTTGATCAGATGGGATGGCCGTCGTTTCGAGTTGACCGTGGTGGTGCTTGTCTTTGATGTATCGGTTTTTTGTCTTTTGCTTCTTTCTAGACTTGGTTTTACTGCTTTGTTTTGGCAGATGTTTTTGGCAGCCTGTTTGGCCGTTTTTTCTTCTTCTTAGGTGCTTTCTTGACTTAGGTTTTTTCCTGCTTTGTATTAGCAGTGTTTTTTCTGGCCGTCTGTTTGGCCGTTTTTTGCTTTGTTTTTTCTGTTCTTTATTTTTTCCTTATCTTTTTTGACGATGTATTTTTCATGGTTGGTTTATCTACAGGTTGGGGGTCTGCCTGAACCCCCCACCCCGTAGGGTGTTTTTTGTTAAAAAAAAACCCTAAACCCTAAACCCTAACCCTAAACCCTAAACCCTAAACCCTAAACCCTAAAACCCTAAAACCTTAAAACCCTAAAACCCTAAACCCTAAACCCTTGTGAACCCTAAACCCTAAACCCTAAACCAATTCCGGCGGTTTCATGTCCATTTTTCGGCCAATTTCTCCGGTCAAGTTTCTTGATTTTTATATGGTTGTGATCGTTGTCTTGTGCTCTACAATCCTACCGGTTAGTTTTTCTATTTTTTGAATTTTTTTCCATTCATTTTTTAATTTTTTGGTTCGGTTATTTTCGAACCTTTAGGGTTTGAATTTTTTGGTTTTTCTTGGTCTCTTTTTCGTTATGGAACATGATATTTCATCCGGTGGGGAATTGATTAAGGTAGATAATCTTCTTTCTCTTCTAAATTCACAAATTTCGAATCCTACCTTCCAAGATAAGCTTCGAATCTTCTTGGAGATGAACAAGGATGAGTTACCACCTTCAAATCCTAACCTTGGTGATCACAGCTGCGTGGAGACGCAAATTTCATATCCTAGGCACGCCGATTCACATCTACACCCTAGGATTTCAAGTGTGCCACCTTTGGATACCTCTTCAAACCCTAACCCTAATGTTCTTACTGCAGCAGCCAACAGCCCTGATCCCAGTCCAAAAAACGGCGCCCAAATCACCCAAAACCCTAACCCTAATGGCGCCTCTTTGGCCAAATTTTTTTTTCTCTCCAAACACGTTTTCCTTCGGCCCATACTCGGCCTATGGGCCCACAAACACTTCGCCCAGGCCAGAATTTAAATGTCCCAGCCCAAATTCCAAAAGGGCCGAGTCCTAGTGGCCCGATTCTCCCGTTCTCGACCAACCCATCTTTTTCATCGGGCCATTCTGAATCTTTCTCGACACAAACTAATATTTTGGGATTTTATGAAGATGTGTCGAAAAAAAATGCAACTTACACGGCCCAATTTCCAAATATGTCGAGAAATACTTCTTGCGTGGGTGGTGTCTCGACCAGCCCACCGATTTCTTCGGCACAACCTGAATCCATCTAGACCCAAACTCATTATTTCAATAATAAGGATGATGTGTCGAATCAGTTTTTCAGTGGCTCGACCCAATCTCAAAAAAGTCGAGCTTTAGTACATCTTTGCCTCTTCTCTTGGCCATCACACCTTTTTCATCTTGCCATTCGGAAATTTTTTTGACAGATCCTCCTATTCTCCCATTTAATGACAATGTGTCGGAAAAAAATCGAATTGGCTCGGCTACTTTTCCCAAAGTGTCGAGAAATGATCCCTCTTCTCATGCTCTCTCGGCCAACCCCATTATTTCGGAGGAATTTTCTCCCGTTCCCTCGGCTCAAACTCATGATTTGACATATCATGAGGACGTGTCAGATAAAAATCAGATTGGCTCGGCTATTTTTCCTAAAGTGTCGAGAGATGCTTCTTCCTCCCATGTACCTTCGGCCAACCCCTTTATTTCTGAGGATTTTTCTCCCGCTCCCTTGGCTCAATCTCATGATTTGGCATGTGCTACTAATGTGTCGAAACAGATTTTGAATGGCTCGGGCAAAAATTCAAAAGTGTCGAGTGCCTTGTCCTCCTTCACTCACGTCTCGGCCAACCCCATGTTTAATTCTGATTTTTCTCCCGTTGCTCCGACACACACTCATAATTCTTCCCCTTCTACATATGTGATGGACCGGATTCCAGAAATATCGGCTCCTTCTCCAGAAGGACCGAGGCCTATTGCTCCACCGGGTACTAGTGCCGGAACTTCTCTTCTTTTCTCGGCCATTCCTTCTAGCTTGACGGGAGATATCCCTAAGCATGTATCATTTGCTGAGGCTGTTCGTGGTAAGTCACATATACCGTCTGATCGACCCCCAAACCAGCGTGAGAGGTTCATTTCTGAGGAGGAGCTTCACACTTGGTTTGGTGTTTTGAGTGAGCATGATGGGGATCCTGTGATTTCTATCTCCCGTCCGGAGATGGATCGCATGGTTGCTCCATTCCAGTTCTCTATTGTTGGGAAGTTTTCAAAAGAGATTCCCCATGCTAAGATAGTAGCTCAGTTCTTGTTGGATCTGAAGCTGGTGGGAGGGTTCAAGCTTCACAAGCTGAACTTTCGTCATATTCTGATTAAGCTGGAGCAGGAAGAGGATTTCCTGAGACTTTGGACGAAGGGGGTTTGGCAGTTGGACTCTCATGTGATGAGAGTCTTCAAGTGGACCCCAGAGTTTGACTTGAGGAAGGAGTCCTCTGTTGTGCCTGTTTGGGTGAACATTCCGGCTCCTCCGATTCATTTTACCTGCAGGGAGATGTTGCTTTCGATTGGCCAGGCGATAGGTCGTCCGATTCAGTTTGATAATCTGACAGCTAGGCAGTCGAAGTTTACTGAGGTCCGCATGTGTGTGGAGGTTGACTTGCTCAAGCCTCGGGTGCAGAGGGTTTTTGTTCATGATGGTTTGACTCGACACGAGCTGAAGGTGAACTATGAGTTCATCCCACATTTTTGCACTGCCTGCTCTTTGGTGGGTAACACGGTGGATAGATGCTATAGGAGTGGAAATGCTCCTAGACCTCCTCCCAGGAAGCGCCCTGATTTGGCTCCGAAAGAGCCTAAGAGGCCTGTTTCTACAGGTGCTTGGGTTCGGAAGAAGGGCAAGAAAGTGGTGCTGGAGGAGGGACAGTCATTTGGGGTCAGCCAGGATATGCCAGTTCAGATGGAGGATAGAGCTTTGGTGTTGTATTCGGCTGAGGATGTGCATGTTGGGTTTCATCAGCAGGATTGGGATGAGGCTGCTGGTCTGGTTTCGAACCCATTTAGTGTTCTCTCAGAGGAGGATGAGGAGTCAGATGAGGATGAGGAGCAGCCTAGAGAGGAGGCACTGATTTTGCAGCCTGCTAAGGATGATCAGTTGCCCGGTTATCAGGATACCCGAGATCCTGAGTCTACGGATGTGGTTCCCTATGTGGATCCTGATCCGAGACCTGTGAGTGTTATTTTTTCCTCGGAGTTAGCTATTAAGGAGGAGGATGAGTTTATACCTGATGCTTTCAAGGAGACTCAGGAGGAGATAGGGAGGTCACGTCTTCGGAGGAGTGCCCGGCTTGCGGCGGCTGGACGTTCCGTGGATGGGGATGTGACTCCGCACCTTCTTTTATGATGTCTCAGTTCTTAGTTTGGAATGCAAGGGGTGTTGGGAACCTGCCCACACAGACACACTTGCATTTCTTATGTAGGCAGCATCGGGTGCAACTGCTGGTGATTTTGGAGCCTATGGTGGATTTGGATTCATCCTTTTTCTGTCGTCGGTTAGGTTTTCGTCATGCTTTGGCTAATCAGAGTAACAAGATTTGGATCTTGTGGTCTGATGCGCTAAAGATTGATCTGGTTCATGACTTGGATCAGTTGCTTCATGTTCAGGTCTCTTCTGGGTTGTTTTCTAGATCCTTTGCTCTGACCTCGGTCTACGCAAAGTGCTCTAGGATGGAGAGGAGGGATCTTTGGGATGAGCTTAGGGATATTTCGGAGGTGGTGGGGGACACTCCTTGGCTTGTGGGGGGTGACTTCAACTGCATTTTGCATGAGCATGAGAGAGTTGGTGGTTCGTCTGATCGCCGTTTGGATATGGAGGAGTTTGGTGATGCGGTTTCTGATTGTGGTCTGGCTGATGCCGGGTTCAGTGGGTCCCAGTTTACCTGGCAGAGAGGAGATCTTCTGGAGCGTCTTGATCGGATGTTATATTCTGATCGATGGTTGGATCTCTTTCCTATGACGAAGGTGTTGCATCTTTCAAGGACTTGGTCTGATCATGCTCCTATGTTGATCTCTGTTGCCACTCAGTTGGAGCGGGAGCCGTCTTCGTTTCGGTTTCAGAGCATGTGGATTCGTCATGCTGATTTTCGTCGGACTGTGGCTCAGGTTTGGGGGTATCCACGCCGTGAGACTGGGATGCTCAAGCTTCAGACTAAGCTTCGGCGTATGAAGCAGCGCCTCAGATGGTGGAACTGGAACGTCTTTGGTGATGTGTTCCGGAAGAAGAGTGAGGCGGTGCGAGCCGTTTTGGAGGCTGAGAAGGCTCACGATGAGGGTCCGACAGAGTTGACTCGGACGGCTTTGCGAAAGGCGTCTGCTGAGTTGACTTTGTTGCTCCACATGGAGGAGGATTTCTGGAGACAGAAGTCGGCCTGTCGTTGGGCTTCTGAGGGAGAAAGGAATACTCGGTTTTTCCATTCTCTTGTCAAGAGGAGGAGGTGTGCTAATCGTATTCATTTTATTTCTCAGAATGGGACGGTTCTTACAACTCCTCAGGAGATTCGTGATTCGGCTTCGGGTTTTTTCCAGCAGCTGTTCTCTGATGAGGGTCTTGTGCTTAGCCAGGTGGACCCCACTTTCTGTCCTCCGTCGCAGTTGGATTTCTCCTCTGTTTGTGAAAAGCCGAGTAGTGATGAGATTAAGGAGGCTGTGTTCAGTATTTCCAGAGATAGTGTCTCTGGCCCGGATGGGTTCTCTGCTCACTTTTTTCAGTCTTGCTGGGATGTGGTGGGTTCGGATGTATGTGAGGCGGTCTGGGACTTCTTTGAAGGTCGTCCGATGCCAGCTTCTTTCACCGCTACTACGATTGTTCTTATTCCGAAGGTCGCATCACCGGAGGCTTGGAGTCAGTTTCGACCCATTAGTCTGTGCAATGTGATGAATAAGATCATATCGAAGGTGATTACTAGTAGATTGACATCTTTTGTGCCTCAACTGCTGGCGCCTTCTCAGAGTGGGTTTGTTAGGGATCGCCTGATTAGCGACAATATCCTGCTTGCTCAGGAGATGGTTCACGAGATTGGGACCCAGGGGAGGCATTCGAACCTTATTCTGAAGCTGGATATGGCGAAGGCTTATGATCGGGTTAAGTGGAGCTTCCTGTTTCGTGTCTTGGAGCTTCGGGGGTTTCCTCCGGCTTTGGTTGATTTGATAAGAAGATGTGTCAGTTTCTGCCGGTTTTCGGTTCTCGTGAACGGGCAGCTTTCTGGCTTCTTCGAGTCGTCTCGTGATCTTCGGCAGGGGGATCCGCATTCTCCGTCTCTGTTTGTTCTTGCAGCGGACTATCTTTCTCGAGGATTGGATGCTTTGTTTGATAGGTACCCGGTGATGAAGTATGGTACTAGAGGAGGGATTCCAGTTTCTCATCTGGCTTATGCGGATGACATCATGATCTTCACGACTGCTTACACTCAGGGTCTGCGGCATTTGAAGGGGTTTTTGGAGGATTACTGTCAGACTTCAGGTCAGATGGTGAGTGCTTCTAAAAGCACATTCGTAGTGGGTTTGAGATGCCCTGAGGTGGTTATTGGCAGGATTGGGCGGATTTTAGGATATGCACGTCAGTTTCTTCCGATTATTTATTTGGGTGTCCCTTTGTATAAGGGGAACATGAGAGGTATTCTTTTCCAGTCTTTGGTGGATAGGATTACTAATAGGATTGCTGGTTGGGCTCGGACTGCGGTTTCTTTTGGGGGTCGTCTTGCGCTGATTAAGAGCACCCTTTCTTCGATGGCTCTCCATTTAGTTCAGGTTGTCCAGCCGCCACAGTACATGATTCGGCGGATTGAGCAATGTTTTGCTAGGTTCTTCTGGGTTCCTACGGCCGACAGAGACACACGCATTGGGTTTCATGGGAGAGGATTTGTCGACCGACGGCTGAGGGTGGGTTGGGTTTGCGGCGTCTTTCGGATGTTGTTGAATCTTTCTCATATAAGCTGTGGTTTAGATTTCGGGAGCAGGGCTCCCTCTGGGTGAGGTTTCTGTTGCAGAAGTACTGTCGGCATCAGTTTCCTGGTAGTGTTGGTGTGTCGCCTCATTCCAGCACGGTTTGGAAGAGAATGTGCTCGATCCGCCTTGGGGTTCAGTCTCAGATATTCTGACGGCTGGGGTCTGGAGAGATGAGTTTTTGGTATGATCACTGGATGGGGGGTGGTCCTCTGGTTGATGAGATAGAGGTTTCTCAGCTCCCTGGAGCTCTAGTGCACTGGTTCTGGAGTGATGGTGCTTGGGACAGAGGGAAGCTTCTGCGTGTGGTTCCCTCTGAGGTGGTGGATCGGATTTGCTTGGTCCCTATTTATGCTTCCTCTTTGGATCTTATTCGGTGGAAGGGTTCTTCCGATGGGTTCGAAAATAACCGAACCAAAAAATTAAAAAACGAACGGAAAAAAATTCGAAAAATAGCAAAACTAACCGGTAGGATTGTAGAGCACAAGATAACGATCACAACCATATAAAAATCAAGAAACTTGACTGGAGAAATTGGCCGAAAAATGGACATGAAACCGCCGGAATTGGTTTAGGGTTTAGGGTTTAGGGGTTTAGGGTTTAGGGGTTTAGGGTTTAGGGTTTAGGGGGTTTAGGGGGTTTAGGGTTTAGGGTTTTTTTTTTTTCCGAAAAACACCCTACGGGGTGGGGGGTTCAGGCAGACCCCCAACCTGTAGATAAACCAACCATGAAAAATACATCATCAAAAAACATAAGGAAAAAACAAAAAACAGAAAAAACAAAGCCAAAAACGGCCAAACAGACGGCCAGAAAAAACACTGCTAATACAAAACAGGAAAAAACCTAAGTCTAGAAAGCACCTAAGAAGAAAAAAAATGGCCAAACAGACGGCCAAAATAACATCTGCCAAAAACAAAGCAGAAAAACCAAGTCTAGAAAGAAGCAAAAGATAAAAAGCCGGTGCATCAAGGACAAGCACCACCACGGTCAACTCGAAACGACGGCCATCCCATCTGATCAAATCTAGCCAACACCTGGACCCGTCGAGGACATATATCAGGAGGAAATCCACCGGCTAACTCAGTCTGACACCCTAAGTTAGCCAAATAGTCAGCCACTGCGTTCCCCTCTCGAAGAATATGGGACACCCGAAACTCCAAGGATGAAAGGAAATTTTGGATGCATGTGAGGGACTGCTGGAAACGCCAATGACCTGAGTCCGAATGTGAAAGAAGCTGAACGACTAGAATAGCATCCAGCTCAATCCATACTCGGGAAAAACCAAGCCTCGTAATGTGGAAGAGGCCTCTCTGAAGTGCTGATAGCTCCGCTGCTAAGCTCTCGATCGCTGATCCCCGCTCATGGAAGGCGAAGATGATATCACCTGCATGATCACGAATCACGCCACCAATCCCGGACACTGCTGAAGATGCTCGAAAGGCTCCATCAGTGTTTAGCTTCACCCAACCAACGTCAGGTGGACGCCAAACAATCGGAGGAATCGGAGGCCGAGGGGGCCTGGAATGATAAAAAAGGCCAAGAGAAGCCGCCACATGAAGAACACCCCCCCAACTCTCCCTGCTGAGGAGCCTGCTATGATGAAGAACCCTAATCTGCCTCAGGACCCGAAAAATGATCGAGTCTGCACGAACAGGTAACCGCTGGTGCTTGCCATCATTTCTTGCAGTCCAGAGGAACCACAAGATCAAGCAAGGGATAACTGTCGTGATGTGTGTGCAATGTGTGTGCATTCCAGAGGAAAAATGCCTCCAATAATGCAATATATGGTAAACGTGCATAGTGTGTGGAGGTGCTAAACCAAACATGGTATAGAAATGCTCCCAAACTCTCCTCGCAGTCGGGCTCAAGAAGAATATATGCCTAGTCGACTCAATATCAGGAGACCCCCCCGACGACTGACTCAGAATAGAAAGATCAGGGCAACAAAGGCATTTCGAAGCTAAAGAAATGCCGTGACTCTGAAGCGTGCAATGAACCGGGAGACGATCAAGGACAAGCCGCCACAAGAAAATAGATGTGGTAAGAGAAAGGTAAGGGGACCAAACCATACTAAGAATAGGAGGAGGAAACTGAGGTCTGATCAACGCCCAAACCGACATGAAAGAGAACTTCCCATCGGAAGAACCCTTCCACCGAATAAGATCCAAAGAGGAATCATAAATAGGGACCAAGCAAATCCGATCCACCACCTCAGAAGGAACCACACGCAGAAGCTTCCCTCTGTCCCAAGCACCATCACTCCAGAACCAGTGCACCAGAGCTCCAGAGAGCCGAGAAACCTCTATCTCATCAACCAGAGGACCACCCCCCATCCAGTGATCATACCAAAAGCTCATCTCTCCAGACCCTAGCCGCCAGAATATCTGAGACTGAACCCCAAGACGGATCGAGCACATTCTCTTCCAAACCGTACTGGAATGAGGCGACACACCAACACTACCAGGAAACTGATGCCGACAGTACTTCTGCAACAGAAACCTCATCCAGAGGGAGCCCTGCTCCCGAAATCTAAACCACAGCTTATATGAGAAAGATTTAACAACATCCGAAAGACGCCGCAAACCCAACCCACCCTCAGCCGTCGGTCGACAAATCCTCTCCCATGAAACCCAATGCGTGTGTCTCTGTCGGCCATAAGAACCCCAGAAGAACCTAGCAAAACACTGCTCAATCCGCCGAATCATGTACTGTGGCGGCTGGACAACCTGAACAAGATGGAGAGCCATCGAAGAAAGGGTGCTCTTAATCAGCGCAAGACGACCCCCAAAAGAAAGCGCAGTCCGAGCCCAACCAGCAATCCTATCAGTAATCCTATCCACCAAAGACTGGAAAAGAATACCTCTCATGTTCCCCTTATACAAAGGGGCACCCAAATAAATAATCGGTAGAAACTGACGAGCATATCCTAATATCCGCCCAATCCTGCCAATAACCACCTCAGGGCATCTCAAACCCACAACGAATGTGCTTTTAGAAGCACTCACCATCTGACCCGAAGTCTGACAGTAATCCTCCAAAAACCCCTTCAAATGCCGCAGACCTTGAGTGTAAGCAGTCGTGAAGATCATGATGTCATCCGCATAAGCCAGATGAGAAACTGGAATCCCTCCTCTGGTACCATACTTCATCACCGGGTACTTATCAAACAAAGCATCCAATCCTCGAGAAAGATAGTCCGCTGCAAGAACAAACAGAGATGGAAAAAGCGGATCCCCCTGCCGAAGACCACGAGACGACTCAAAGAAGCCAGAAAGCTGCCCGTTCACGAGAACCAAAAACTGGCAGAAACTGACACACCTCCTTATCAAATCAACCAAAGCCGGAGGAAACCCCCGAAGCTCCAAGACACGAAACAGGAAGCTCCACTGAACCCGATCATATGCCTTAGCCATATCCAGCTTCAGAATAAGGTTCGGATGCCTCCCCTGGGTCCCAATCTCGTGAACCATCTCCTGAGCAAGTAGGATGTTGTCGCTAATCAGACGACCCCTAACAAACCCACTCTGAGAAGGCGCCAGCAGTTGAGGCACAAAAGATGCCAATCTACTAGTAATCACCTTCGATATGATCTTATTCGTCACATTGCACAGACTAATAGGTCGAAACTGACTCCAAGCCTCCGACGATGCGACCTTCGGAATAAGAACAATCGTAGTAGCGGTGAACGAAGCCGGCATCGGACGATCTTCAAAAAAGTCCCAGACCGCCTCACATACATCCGAACCCACCACATCCCAGCAAGACTGTAAAAAATGAGCAGAGAACCCATCCGGGCCAGAGACACTATCTCTGGAAATACTGAACACAGCCCCCTTAATCTCATCACTACTCGGCTTTTCACAAACAGAGGAGAAATTCAACTGCGACGGAGGACAGAAAGTGGGGTCCACCTGGCTAAGCACAAGACCCTCATCAGAGAACAACTGCTGGAAAAAACCCAAAGCCGAATCATGAATCTCCTGAGGAGTTGTAAGAACCGTCCCATTCTGAGAAATAGAATGAATACGATTAGCATACCTCCTCCTCTTGACAAGAGAATGGAAAAACCGAGTATTCCTCTCTCTCTCGGAAGCCCAACGACAGGCCGACTTCTGTCTCCAGAAATCCTCCTCCATGTGGAGCAACAAAGTCAACTCAGCAGACGCGTTTCGCAAAGCCGTCCGAGTCAACTCTGTCGGACCCTCATCATGAGCCTTCTCAGCCTCCAAAACGGCCCGCTCCGCCTCACTCTTCTTCCGGAACACATCACCAAAGACATTCCAGTTCCACCACCTGAGGCGCTGCTTCATACGCCGAAGCTTAGTCTGAAGCTTGAGCATCCCAGTCTCACGGTATAGAAACCCCCAAACCTGAGCTACAGTCCGACGAAAATCAGCATGACGAATCCACATGCTCTGAAACCGAAACGAAGACGACTCCCGCTCCAACTGAGTGGCAACAGAGATCAACATAGGAGCATGATCAGACCAAGTCCTCAAAAGATGCAACACCTTCGTCATAGGAAAGAGATCCAACCATCGATCAGAATATAACATCCGATCAAGACGCTCCAGAAGATCTCCTCTCTGCCAGGTAAACTGGGACCCACTGAACCCGGCATCAGCCAGACCACAATCAGAAACTGCATCACCAAACTCCTCCATATCCAAACGGCGATCAGACGAACCACCAACTCTCTCATGCTCATGCAAAATGCAGTTGAAGTCACCCCCCACAAGCCAAGGAGTGTCCCCCACCACCTCCGCAATATTCCTAAGCTCATCCCAAAGATCCCTCCTTTCCACCCTAGAACACTTTGCGTAAACCGAGGTCAGAGCAAATGATCTAGAAAACAACCCAGAAGAGACCTGAACATGAAGCAACTGATCCAAATCATGAACCAGCTCAATCTTTAGCGCATCAGACCACAAGATCCAAATCTTGTTACTCTGATTAGCCAAAGCATGACGAAAACCCAACCGACGACAGAAAAAGGAAGAAATGCAAGTGTGTCTGTGTGGGCGGGTTCCCAACACCCCTTGCATTCCAAACTAAGAACTGAGACATCATAAAAGAAGGCGCGGAGCCACATCCCCATCCACGGAACGTCCAGCCGCCGCAAGCCGGGCACTCCTCCGAAGACGTGACCTCCCTATCTCCTCCTGAGTCTCCTCGAACGCATCAAGTAAAAACTCATCCTCCTCCTTAAGAGCTAACTCCGAGGAAGAAATAACACTCACAGGTCTCGGATCAGAATCCACATAGGGAACCACATCCGTAGACTCAGGATCTCGGGTATCCTGATAACCGGGCAACTGATCATCCTTAGCAGGCTGCAAAATCAGTGCCTCCTCTCTAGGCTGCTCCTCATCCTCATCTGACTCCTCATCCCCCTCTGAGAGAACACTAAATGGGTTCGAACCCAGACCAGCAGCCTCATCCCAATCCTGTTGATGAAACCCAACATGCACATCCTCAACCGAATACAACACCAAAGCTCTATCCTCCATCTGAACTGGCATATCCTGGCTGACCCCAGATGACTGTCCCTCCTCCAGCACCACTTTCTTGCCCTTCTTCCGAACCCAAACACCTGTAGAAACAGGCCTCTTAGGCTCTTTCGGAGCCAAATCAGGGCGCTTCCTAGGAGGAGGTCTAGGAGCATTTCCACTTCTATAGCATCTATCCACCGTGTGACCCACCAAAGAGCAGGCAGTGCAAAAATGTGGGATGAACTCATAGTTCACCTTCAGCTCGTGTCGAGTCAAACCATCATGAACAAAAACCCTCTGCACCTGAGGCTTGAGCAAGTCAACCTCCACACACATGCGGACCTCAGTAAACTTCGACTGCCTAGCTGTCAGATTATCAAACTGAATCGGACGACCTATCACCTGGCCAATCGAAAGCAGCATCTCCCTGCAGGTAAAATGAATCGGAGGAGCCGGAATGTTCACCCAAACAGGCACAACAGAAGACTCCTTCCTCAAGTCAAACTCTGGGGTCCACTTGAAGACTCTCATCACATGAGAGTCCAACTACCAAACCCCCTTCGTCCAAAGTCTCAGGAAATCCTCTTCCTGCTCCAGCTTAATCAGAATATGACGAAAGTTCAGCTTGAACCCTCCCACCAGCTTCAGATCCAACAAGAACTGAGCTACTATCTTAGCATGGGGAATCTCTTTCGAAAACTTCCCCACAATAGAGAACTGGAACGGAGCAATCATGTGATCCATCTCCGGACGGGAGATAGAAATCACAGGATCCCCATCATGCTCACTCAAAACACCAAACCGAGTGTGAAGCTCCTCCTCAGAAATGAACCTCTCACGCTGGTTTGGGGGTCGATCAGACGTAACATGTGCTTTCCCAAGCACTGCCTCAGCAAAAGAAATGGGTTTAGGGATATTTCCCATGGAAGAAGAAGGAATGGCCGACGAATCAACACCAACCCCTGACGAAACAAGGACTCTCGGCCGATCAGAAGATGGACCCAAATTTTTCAGAATCTGATCCGATACAACTCCAAATGGGTAGAATTATGAGTTTGGGCCGAAGGAACGGGAGAATTTTCAGAGTTAAAAATAGGGTTGGCCGAGACATTAGGAAATGAAGCAATAATGCTCGACAATCTCGAATTTTTGTCCGAGCCATTCTGAATCTGACTCGACACAACCTCATAAGATATGGAATCATGAATATAGGCCGAAGCAACGGGAGAATTTTCGTTCGTTTTAGGGGTGCTGGCCGAAAGAGGTATAGTGGGAACACTAGTACCCGACACTTTTTGAGGAGGGATCGGAATTTCAAAATTCTGACTTGGGCGTTGCATTTGGGATCCCTTAAGCTTATTCTGGGTCAAAGGACAACGTGTTTGGAGAGAAAATTTTTTTTGGACCAAAGAGCTAGGGTTAGGGTTTCGAAAATTAGGGTTTGAAATTTGGGAATTAGGGTTCCCAATTTTGGAATTAGGGCTTTCAATTTGGGAGTTAGGGTTCCCAATTTGGGGATTTTCAATTTGGGAATTAGGGTTCCCAATTTGGGGATTAGGGTTTTCAATTTCAAAATTAGGGTTAGGGTTTCAGCAATTAGGGCTTGGAAGCTCGGCCAATTTGGGAAAATCAGCTCCGAAACTAGGGTTAGGGATTTGAACAAGATTGGAGGCCGAATTTGGGGGCAAATCCGTGACCAAACTAGGGCTAGGGTTTCGAAATTGATCATCCAAATTAGGGTTTGAAAAATCAACCAAATTAGGAGCCGAATTTGAGGACAAATCCATAGCCAAATTAGGGTTTCCAAAACTAGGGTTCAAATTTTGGGAATTCGATTTTCCAATCCAATTAGGGTTTCGCTTGAAATTAGGGTTAGGGTTTTGTGTGGAGAGAGCGCCACTCATGCAAGACAAATCGGCGCTAGGGTTTGTGACCAACTCGGCGCTAGGGTTCTCACGGTTAGAATTGGGATGATCAAGCGGCGGCTTGTTCATGGACTCCTCAAGAAACGCACGCAACTTAGAGATGAATTGAGGATTCGAAAATTGAGAGTTTAACATAGAAAGAAGATCATCATTCGAACCATCATCACTACAAGAGATATCATGATCCATACCACAAGCAAAAAAGCAAGAAAAAATATCCCAATAGTTCGAACCCTAAGGGTTCGAACCGAACATGCAAAGACCGAAACAAGAACTGGAAATTTGAATGGAAAAATATCTAAAAAAATGGAAAACTAACCGGTAATAATGTAGAGCAAGAAATTCCGATCATGAAGATGTAATTTCCAAGCAATTTCGCCGGCGAAATTGGACGGAAACCGCCGCCGAAAAAAAATCGCCGATGGGGGAGGAGAGAGAAGAGAGCATTCGGTGTTGGATGGTTTAGGGTTTGGTTTAGGGTTTAGGGTTTAGGGTTTTAGGGTTTAGGGGTTAGGGTTTAGGGTTTGGGGTTTAGGGTTTGGGGTTTAGGATTTGGGGTTTAGGGTTTAGGGTTTGGGATTTAGGGTTTTTTTTTTTTTCGAGAAAACACCCTACGGGGTGGGGGGTTCAGGCAGACCCCCAATCTGTAGATAAACCAACCATGAAAAATACATCGTCGTCAAAAAACATAAGGAAAAAAATAAAGAACAGAAAAAACAAAGCAAAAAACGGCAAACAGACGGCCAGAAAAAACACTGCTAACACAAAGCAGGAAAAAACCTAAGTCTAGAAAGCACCTAAAAAGAAGGAAAAAAACGGCCAAACAGGCGGCCAACATAACATCTGCCAAACAAAGCAGAGAAACCAAGTCTAGAAAGAAGCAAAAAGATAAAAACCGGTGCCTCAAGGACAAGCACCACCACGGGCAACCTGAAACGACGGCCAACCCATCTGATCAAATCTAGCCAACACCTGGACCCGTCGAGGAACTATATCAGGAGAAAATCCACTGGCTAACTCAGTCTGACACCCTAAGTTAGCCAAATAGTCAGCCACTGCGTTTCCCTCTCGAAGAATATGGGTCACCCGAAACTCCAAGGATGAAAGGAAATTTCGGATGCATGTGAGGGACTGGTGGAAACGCCAATGGCCTGAGTCCGAATGTGAAAGAAGCTGAATGACTAGAATAGCATCTAGCTCAATCCACACTCGGGAAAAACCAAGCCTCGTAATGTGGAAGAGGCCTATCTGAAGTGCTGATAACTCCGCTGCCAAACTCTCGGTCGCTGATCCCCGCTCATGGAAGGCAAAAATGATCTCGCCTGCATGATCACGAATCACGCCACCGATCCCGGAAACCGCTGTAGAAACTCGAAAGGCTCCATCAGTGTTCAGCTTCACCCAACCAAGATCAGGTGGGCGCCAAACTATCGGAGGTATAGGAGGCCGAGGGGGCCTGGAACGATAAAATAGGCCAAGAGATGCCGCCACATGAAGAACACCCCCCAACTCCCTCAGCTGAGGAGCCTACTATGGTGGAGAACACGAACCTGCCTCAGGACCCGAAAAATAATCGAGTCTGCACGAACTGGTAACCGCCGGTGCTTGCTATCATTTCTTGCAGTCCAGAGGAACCACAAGATCAAGCAAGGGATCACTGTCGTGATGTGTGTGCTACGTGTGTGCATTTCAGAGGAAAAATGCCTCCAGTAATGCAATATATGGTGAGCGTGCACAGTGTGTGGAGGTGCCAAACCAAACATGGTGTAGAAATGCTCCCACACTCTCTTCGCAGTGGGACTCAAGAAGAAAATATGAGTAATCGACTCCGTGTGAGGAGACCCCCCAGAAGACTGACTCCGAATAGAAAGATCTGGACAGCAAAGACACTTCGAAGCTAATGAAATGTCACGATCCTGAAGCTTACAGTCAACCGGGAGACGATCGAGGACAAGCCGCCACAAGAAAATGGATATGGTAGGGGTAAGGCAAGGGGACCAAACCAGACTAAGAATAGGACTAGGAGGAAACTGAGGTCTGATCGACGGCCAAACCGACGTGAAAGAGAACTTCCCATCGGAAGAACCTTTCCACCGAATAAGATCCAAAGAGGAAACACAAATAGGAACCAAGCAAATCCGATCCGCCACCTCAGAGGGAACCACACGAAGAAGCTTATCCCTATCCCAAACTCCATCACTCCAGAACCAGTGAACCGGCGCACCAAGAAGCCGAGAAACCTCCATCTCATCCGCCTGAGGACCACCCCCCATCCAATGATCGTACCAAAAGCTCATCTCTCCAGAGCCCAGCCGCCAGAAGATCTGAGACTGAACCCCAAGGCGAACCGAGCACATCCGCTTCCAAACCGTGCTAGAATGAGGTGACACGCCCACACTACCAGGAAACTGATGCCGACAATACTTCTGCAACAGAAACCTAGCCCAAAGAGAACCCTGCTCCCGAAATCTGTACCACAACTTATATGAGAAAGACTCAACAACATCGGAAAGACGCCGCAAGCCCAGCCCACCCTCAGCCGTCGGCCGACAAATCCTCTCCCAAGAAATCCAATGTGTGTGCCTCTGTCGTCCGTAAGAGCCCCAGAAGAACCTAGCCAAGCACTGCTCAATCCGCCTAATCATGTACAACGGCGGCTGAACAACCTGAACCAAATGGAGAGCCATCGAAGACAAAGTGCTCCTAATCAGCGCGAGACGACCCCTAAAAGAAAGCGCAGTCCGAGCCCAGCCTGCAATCCTATCAGTGAGCCTATCAACCAAAGACTGAAAAAGACTACCTCTCATATTCCCCTTATACAAAGGGGCACCCAAATAAATAATCGGCAGATACTGACGTGCATACCCCAAAATCCGCCCAATCCGACCAACAACCACCTCAGGGCACCTCGAACCCACCACAAAGGTGCTCTTGGAAGCACTCACCATCTGACCCGAAGTCTGACAGTACTCCTCCAGAAACCCCTTCAAGCGCTGTAAACCCTGAGTGTAGGCCGTCGTGAAAATCATAATGTCATCCGCATAAGCCAGATGAGAAGCAGGAATCCCTCCTCTGGTACCGTACTTCATAACCGGGTACCTATCAAACAAAGCATCCAAACCCCGAGACAGATAATCCGCTGCAAGCACAAACAGGGTTGGAGACAACGGATCCCTCTGCCGAAGACCACGAGAAGACTCAAAGAAGCCAGAAAGCTGCCCGTTCACGAGAACCGAGAACCGACAAAAACTGACACATCTCCTAATCAAATCAACCAAGGCCGGAGGACACCCCCGAAGCTCCAAAACACGAAAAAGAAAGCGCCACTGAACCCGATCATACGCCTTTGCCATATCCAGCTTCAAGATAAAGTTCGAATGCCTTCCCTGGGTCTCTATCTCGTGAACCATTTACTGAGCAAGCAAGATGTTGTCACTAATCAGGCGACCGCTAACAAACCCACTCTGAGAGGGCGCAAGCAGTTAAGGCACAAACGGTGCCAATCTGCTAGTAATCACCTTTGATATGATCTTATTCGTCACATTGCACAGACTAATGGGTCGAAACTGACTCCAAACCTCCGGCGACACGACCTTCGGAATAAGAACAATCGTAGTAGCGGTGAACGAAGCCGGCATCGGATGACCTTCAAAGAAGTCCCAGACCGCCTCACATACATCCGAACCCACCACCTCCCAGCAAGACTGAAAAAAGTGAGCAGAGAACCCATCCGGGCCAGAGACACTATCTCTGGAAATACTGAACACAGCCTTCTTAATCTCATCACAACTCGGCTTCTCACAAACAGAGGAGAAATCCAACTGCGACGGAGGACAGAAAGTGGGATCCACCTGACTAAGCACAAGACCCTCATCAGAGAACAGCTGCTGAAAGAAACCCGAAGCCGAATCACGAATCTCCTGAGGTGTTGTAAGAACCGTCCCATTCTGAGAAATAGAATGAATACGATTAGCACACCTCCTCCTCTTGACAAGAGAATGGAAAAACCGAGTATTCCTTTCTCCCTCGGAAGCCCAACGACAGGCCGACTTCTGTCTCCAGAAATCCTCCTCCATGTGGAGCAACAAAGTCAACTCAGCAGACGCCTTTCGCAAGGCCGTCCGAGTCAACTCTGTCGGACCCTCATCATGAGCCTTCTCAGCCTCCAAAACAGCCCGCTCCGCCTCACTCTTCTTCCAGAACACATCACCAAAGACGTTCCAGTTCCACCACCTGAGGCGCTGCTTCATACGCCGAAGGTTAGTCTGAAGCTTGAGCATCCCAGTCTCACGACATGGAAACCCCCAAACCTGAGCTACAGTCCGACGAAAATCAGCATGACGAATCCACATGCTCTGAAATCGAAACGAAGACGGCTCCCGCTCCAATTGAGTGGCAACAGAGACCAACATAGGAGCATGATCAGACCATGTCCTCGAAAGATGCAACACCTTCGTCATAGGAAAGAGATCCAACCATCGATCAGAATATAACATCCGATCAAGGCGCTCCAGAAGATCTCCTCTCTACCAGGTAAACTGGGACCCACTGAACCCGGCATCAGCCAGACCACAATCAGCAACCGCATCACCAAACTCCTCCATATCCAAATGGCGATCAGACGAACCACCAACTCTCTCATGCTCATGCAAAATGCAGTTGAAGTCACCCCCCACAAGCCAAGGAGTGTCCCCCACCACCTCTGCAATATCCCTAAGCTCATCCCAAAGATCCCTCCTTTCCACCCTAGAACACTTTGCGTAGACCGAGGTCAGAGCAAAGGATCTAGAAAACAACCCAGAAGAGACCTGAACATGAAGCAACTGATCCAAGTCATGAACCAGATCAATCTTTAGCGCATCAGACCACAAGATCCAAATCTTGTTACTCTGATTAGCCAAAGCATGACGAAAACCCAACCGACGACAGAAAAAGGAAGAAATGCAAGTGTGTCTGTGTGGGCGGGTTCCCAACACCCCTTGCATTCCAAACTAAGAACTGAGACATCATAAAAGAAGGCGCGGAGCCACATCCCCATCCACGGAACGTCCAGCCGCCGCAAGCCGGGCACTCCTCCGAAGACGTGACCTCCCTATCTCCTCCTGAGTCTCCTCGAACGCATCAAGTAAAAACTCATCCTCCTCCTTAAGAGCTAACTCCGAGGAAGAAATAACACTCACAGGTCTCGGATCAGAATCCACATAGGGAACCACATCCGTAGACTCAGGATCTCGGGTATCCTGATAACCGGGCAACTGATCATCCTTAGCAGGCTGCAAAATCAGTGCCTCCTCTCTAGGCTGCTCCTCATCCTCATCTGACTCCTCATCCCCCTCTGAGAGAACACTAAATGGGTTCGAACCCAGACCAGCAGCCTCATCCCAATCCTGTTGATGAAACCCAACATGCACATCCTCAACCGAATACAACACCAAAGCTCTATCCTCCATCTGAACTGGCATATCCTGGCTGACCCCAGATGACTGTCCCTCCTCCAGCACCACTTTCTTGCCCTTCTTCCGAACCCAAGCACCTGTAGAAACAGGCCTCTTAGGCTCTTTCGGAGCCAAATCAGGGCGCTTCCTAGAAGGAGGTCTAGGAGCATTTCCACTCCTATAGCATCTATCCACCGTGTGACCCACCAAATAGCAGGCAGTGCAAAAATGTGGGATGAACTCATAGTTCACCTTCAGCTTGTGCCGAGTCAAACCATCATGAACAAAAACCCTCTGCACTCGAGGCTTGAGCAAGTCAACCTCCACACACATACGGACCTCAGTAAACTTCGACTGCCTAGCTGTCAGATTATCAAACTGAATCGGACGACCTATCGCCTGGCCAATCGAAAGCAACATCTCCCTGCAGGTAAAATGAATCGGAGGAGTCGGGATGTTCACCCAAACAGGCACAACAGAGGACTCCTTCCTCAAGTCAAACTCTGGGGTCCACTTGAAGACTCTCATCACATGAGAGTCCAACTGCCAAACCCCCTTCGTCCAAAGTCTCAGGAAATCCTCTTCCTGCTCCAGCTTAATGAGAATATGACGAAAGTTCAGCTTGTGAAGCTTGAACCCTCCCACCAGCTTCAGATCCAATAAGAACTGAGCTACAATCTTAGCATGGGGAATCTCTTTCGAAAACTTCCCCACAATAGAGAACTGGAAAGGGGCGACCATGCGATCCATCTCCGGACGGGAGATAGAAATCACAGGATCCCCATCATGCTCACTCAAAACACCAAACCGAGTGTAAAGCTCCTCCTCAGAAATGAACCTCTCATGCTGGTTTGGGGGTCGATCAGACGGTATATGTGACTTACCACGAACAGCCTCAGCAAAGGATACAGGCTTAGGGATATTTCCCGGCAAGCTAGAAGGAATGCCCGAGGAAAGAAGAGAGGTATCGGCACTAGTACCCGATATTTCTTGAATCCGGTCCGACACATATGTAGAAGGGGAAGAATTATGAGTGTGTGCCGGAGCAACGGGAGAAAAATCAGAGTTAAAAATGGGGTTAGCCGATACGTGAGTGAAAGCAGACATAGTGCTCGACACTCTCAAGTTTTTGTCCGAGCCATTCAAAATCTGACTCGGCACATCATCAGAGCAGGAGAAATGATGGGCTTGGGCCAAAGCAACGGGAGAATTTGGCTTTGAAATCAAGGAAATGGCCGAGATGGCCGAGTCTCGAAGCAAAGGAGGAGTAATTCTCAGCAATTCAGGAAAATTGACCGAGCCATTTTGATTTTTTTCTGACAAATCGTTATGATCTGCCAAAATATTAGGATCGGTCGAAGCAACGGGAGAAAATTCAGTCGCTTTGGATGGGCTGGTCGAGAGAGTGGGAAATGAGTCACTAGGGCCCGATACTTTTGGAGAAGGAGCAGGAATTTCGAAAATCTGGCTTGAGCGCTGAGCATCTGACCCTGTAGGCTTCATATAAGTCGAAGGAAATCTGGTTTGGAGCGAAAAATTTTTTTGGACCAAAGAGCTAGGGTTAGGGTTTCGAATTTTGGGGTTTTGAGATCGAAATTGGGCATCCGGATTTGAGAATTGAGCAGCTCGACCAATTTGGGAATTAGGGTTACCAATTTGGGAATTAGGGTTTTCAATTTGGGAATTAGGGTTCCCAATTTTAAAATTAGGGTTTTCAATTTGGGAATTAGGGTTCCCAATTTGGGGGTTAGGGTTTTCAATTTGGGAATTGGGATTCCCAATTTGGGGATTAGGGTTTTGAATTTTAGAAATTTCCAATTGGGAATTAGGGTTTTCAATCCCAAAATTAGGGTTAGGGTTTTTTCGAAATTCAGCGCTAGGGTTAGGGTTTTTAGGTGCCGAAATCTGGACATTAGGGTTAGGGTTTTGAGAACAAATCATGTCCAAAAGAGCGCTACTACGATTAGGCCTTGGAAAAACGGTGCTAGGGTTTCGAGAGCTAGGGTTTTGATCGATAGCAATTGAACTAGGGTTAGGATGAATTGCAGCCGTGGCTTGGACATCAAGATTAGGGTTTTGAGAAGGCGACTCGTCCATGTTCATCTCAAGAAAAGACCGAAGCTTATTCAAGAAGGAAGGATTCGAAAATTGAGAATTTAACATATCAAGAAGATCATCATTCGAACCACTATCAATATCCATTACATCATGCTCCATATCAACGGAAAATCAAGCAAAATCACAGCAAGAGATCGAACCATAAAGATTGGAACCAAACACCAAAAAATCGAACCTAAGCAAGCAAAGAACGAACGGAAAAAACACGAAAAAATAAAAAACTAACCGGTGCAAATTGAAGAACACACAATTGCGATCAATCCCTTATAAACATCGAAGTATTTGACCGGAGCTAATGGCCGGAAATTGGCCGGAAAGTCGCCGGAAAAAAATCACCGAAAATTGAGGAGAGAGAAGAGAGCATTTGCGTGAGATGGTATGGGTTTAGGGTTTAGGGTTTTTTTTTTTTAACGAAAAACACCCTACGGGGTGGGGGGTTCAGGCAGACCCCCAACCTGTAGATAAACCAACCATGAAAAATACAACGTCAAAAAACATAAGGAAAAAACAAAGAACAGAAAAAACAAAGCAAAAAACGGCCAAACAGACGGCCAGAAAAAACACTGCCAACACAAAGCAGGAAAAACCTAAGTCTAGAAAGCACCTAAGAAGAAGGAAAAACGGCCAAACAGGCGGCCAAAATAACATCTGCCAAAACAAAGCAGAAAAACCAAGTCTAGAAAGAAACAAAGGACAAAAAAAAAAACCGGTGCATCAAGGACAAGCACCACCACGGTCAACTCAAAACGACGGCCATCCCATCTGATCAAATCTGGCCAACACCTGGACCCATCGAGGAAATATATCAGGAGGAAATCCACCGGCTAACTAAGTCTGACACCCTAAGTTAGCCAAATAGTCAGCCACTGCGTTCCCCTCTCGAAGAATATGGGACACCCGAAACTCCAAGGATGAAAGGAAATTTCGGATGCATGTGAGGGACTGCTGGAAACGCCAATGACCTGAGTCCGAATGTGAAAGAAGCTGAACTACTAGAATAGCATCCAGCTCAATCCACACTCGGGAAAAACCAAGCCTCGTAATGTGGAAGAGGCCCCTCTGAAGTGCTGATAACTCCGCTGCTAAGCTCTCGATCGCTGATCCCCGCTTATGGAAGGCGAAGATGATATCACCTGCATGATCACGAATCACGCCACCAATCCCGGACAGTGCTGAAGATGCTCGAAAGGCTCCATCAGTGTTTAGCTTCACCCAACCATGGTCAGGTGGACGCCAAACAATCGGAGGAATCGGAGGCCGAGGGGGCCTGGAACGATAGAAAAGGCTAAGAGAAGCCGCCACATGAAGAACACCCCCCCAACTCTCCCTGCTGAGGAGCCTGCTATGATGAAGAACCCTAATCTGCCCCATGACCTGAAAAATGATCGAGTCTGCACGAACAGGTAACCGCCGGTGCTTGCCATCATTTCTTGCAGTCCAGAGGAACCACAAGATCAAGCAAGGGACAACTGTCGTGATGTGTGTGCAATGTGTGTGCATTCCAGAGGAAAAATGCCTCCAGTAATGCAATATATGGTGAACGTGCACAGTGTGTGGAGGTGCTAAACCAAATAAGGTATAGAAATGCTCCCAAACTCTCCTCGTAGTCGGGCTCAAGAAGAATATATGCCTAGTCGACTCAATATCAGGAGACCCCCCCGAAGACTGACTCAAAATAGAAAGATCAGGACAACAAAGGCATTTCGAAGCTAAAGAAATGCCGCGACTCTGAAGCGTGCAATCAACCGGAAGACGATCAAGGATAAGCCGCCACAAGAAAATGGATGTGGTAGAAGTAAGGCAAGGTGACCAAACCATACTAAGAATAGGAGAAGGAGGAAACTGAGGTCTGATCGACACCCAAACCGACATGAAAGAGAACTTCCCATCGGAAGAACCCTTCCATCGAATAAGATCCAAAGAGGAAGCATAAATAGGGACCAAGCAAATCCGATCCACCACCTCAGAGGGAACCACACGCAGAAGCTTCCCTCTGTCCCAAGCACCATCACTCCAGAACCAGTGCACCAGAGCTCCAGGGAGCCGGGAAACCCCTCTCTCATCAACCAGAGGACCACCCCCCATCCAGTGATCATACCAAAAGCTCATCTCTCCAGACCCCAGACGCCAGAATATCTGAGACTGAACCCCAAGGCGGATCGAGCACATTCTCTTCCAAACCATGCTGGAATGAGGCGACACACCAACACTACCAGGAAACTGGTGCCGACAGTATTTCTGCAACAAAAACCTCACCCAGAGGGAGCCCTGCTCCCGAAATCTAAACCACAGCTTATATGAGAAAGATTCAACAACATCCGAAAGACGCCGTAAACCCAACCCACCCTCAGCCGTCGGACGACAAATCCTCTCCCATGAAACCCAATGTGTGTGTCTCTGTCGGCCGTAGGAACCCCAGAAGAACCTAGCAAAACACTGCTCAATCCGCCGAATCATGTACTGTGGCAGCTGGACAACCTGAACTAAATGGAGAGCCATCGAAGAAAGAGTGCTCTTAATCAGCGCAAGACGACCCCCAAAAGAAAGCGCAGTCCGAGCCCAACCAGCAATCCTATCAGTAATCCTATCCACCAAAGACTGGAAAAGAATACCTCTCATGCTCCCCTTATACAAAGGGGCACCCAAATAAATAATCGGTAGAAACTGACGTGCATATCCTAATATCCGCCCAATCCTGCCAATAATCACCTCAGGGCATCTCAAACCCACTACGAAGGTGCTTTTAGAAGCACTCACCATCTGACCCGAAGTCTGACAGTAATCCTCCAAAAACCCCTTCAAATGCCGCAGACCCTGAGTGTAAGCAGTCGTGAAGATCATGATGTCATCCGCATAAGCCAGATGAGAAACTGGAATCCCTCCTCTGGTACCATACTTCATCACCGGGTACCTATCAAACAAAGCATCCAATCCCCGAGAAAGATAGTCCGCTGCAAGAACAAATAGAGACGGAGAAAGCGGATCCCCCTGCCGAAGACCACGAGACGACTCAAAGAAGCCAGAAAGCTGCCCGTCCACGAGAACCGAAAACCGGCAGAAACTGACACATCTCCTTATCAAATCAACCAAAGTTGGAGGAAACCCCCGATGCTCCAAGACACGAAACAGGAAGCTCCACTGAACCCGATCATATACCTTAGCCATATCCAGCTTCAGAATAAGATTCGGATGCCTCCCCTGGGTCCCAATCTCGTGAACCATCTCCTGAGCAAGCAGGATGTTGTCGCTAATCAGGCGACCCCTAACAAACCCACTCTGAGAAGGCGCCAGCAGTTGAGGCACAAAAGAAGCCAATCTACTAGTGATCACCTTCGATATGATCTTATTCGTCACATTGCACAGACTAATGGGTCGAAATTGACTCCAAGCCTCCGGCGATGCGACCTTCGGAATAAGAACAATCGTAGTAGCGGTGAAAGAAGCCGGCATCGGACGACCTTCAAAGAAGTCCCAGACCGCCTCACATACATCCGAACCCACCACATCCCAGCAAGACTGAAAAAAGTGAGCAGAGAACCCATCCGGGCCAGAAACACTATCTCGGGAAATACTGAACACAGCCTCCTTAATCTCATCACTACTCGGCTTTTCACAAACAGCGGAGAAATCCAACTGTGACGGAGGACAGAAAGCGGGGTCCACCTGGCTAAGCACAAGACCCTCATTAGAGAACAGCTGCTGGAAAAAACCCGAAGCCGAATCACGAATCTCCTGAGGAGATGTAAGAACCGTCCCATTCTGAGAAATAGAATGAATACGATTAGCACACCTTCTCCTCTTGACAAGAGAATGGAAAAACCGAGTATTTCTTTCACCCTCGGAAGCCCAACGGCAGGCCGACTTCTGTCTCCAGAAATCCTCCTCCACGTGGAGCAACAAAGTCAACTCAGCAGACGCCTTTCGCAAAGCCGTCCGAGTCAACTCTGTCGGACCCTCATCATGAGCCTTCTCAGCCTCCAAAACGGCCTGCTCCGCCTCACTCTTCTTCCGAAACACATCACCAAAGACGTTCCAGTTCCACCACCTGAGGCGCTGCTTCATACGTCGAAGCTTAGTCTGAAGCTTGAGCATCCCAGTCTCACGGCATGGAAACCCCCAAACCTGAGCTACAGTCCGACGAAAATCAGCATGACGAATCCACATGCTCTGAAACCGAAACGAAGACGGCTCCCGCTCCAACTGAGTGGCAACAGAGATCAACATAGGAGCATGATCAGACCAAGTCCTCGAAAGATGCAACACCTTCGTCATAGGAAAAAGATCCAACCATCGATCAGAATATAACATCCGATCAAGACGCATCAGAAGATCTCCTCTCTGCCAGGTAAACTGGGACCCACTGAACCCGGCATCGGCCAGACCACAATCAGCAACCACATCACCAAACTCCTCCATATCCAAACGGCGATCAGACGAACCACCAATTCTCTCATGCTCATGCAGAATGCAGTTGAAGTCACCCCCCACAAGCCAAGGAGTGTCCCCCACCACCTCCGCAATATCCCTAAGCTCATACCAAAGATCCCTCCTTTCCACCCTAGAACACTTTGCGTAGACCGAGGTCAGAGCAAAGGATCTAGAAAACAACCCAGAAGAGACCTAAACATGAAGCAACTGATCTAAGTCATGAACCAGATCAATCTTTAGCGCATCAGACCACAAGATCCAAATCTTGTTACTCTGATTAGCCAAGGCATGACGAAACCCCAACCGACGACAGAAAAAGGATGAATCCAAATCCACCATAGGCTCCAAAATCACCAGCAGCTGCACCCGATGCTGCCTACATAAGAAATGCAAGTGTGTCTGTGTGGGCGGGTTCCCAACACCCCTTGCATTCCAAACTAAGAACTGAGACATCATAAAAGAAGGTGCGGAGCCACATCCCCATCCACGGAACGTCCAGCCGCCGCAAGCCGGGCACTCCTCCGAAGACGTGACCTCCCTATCTCCTCCTGAGTCTCCTCGAACGCATCAGGTAAAAACTCATCCTCCTCCTTAAGAGCTAACTCCGAGGAAAAAATAACACTCACAGGTCTCGGATCAGGATCCACATAGGGAACCACATCCGTAGACTCAGGATCTCGGGTATCCTGATAACCGGGCAACTGATCATCCTTAGCAGGCTGCAAAATCAGTGCCTCCTCTCTAGGCTGCTCCTCATCCTCATCTGACTCCTCATCCTCCTCTGAGAGAACACTAAATGGGTTCGAACCCAGACCAGCAGCCTCATCCCAATCCTGTTGATGAAACCCAACATGCACATCCTCAACCGAATACAACACCAAAGCTCTATCCTCCATCTGAACTGGCATATCCTGGCTGACCCCAGATGACTGTCCCTCCTCCAGCACCACTTTCTTGCCCTTCTTCCGAACCCAAGCACCTGTAGAAACAGGCCTCTTAGGCTCTTTCGGAGCTAAATCAGGGCGCTTCCTGGGAGGAGGTCTAGGCGCATTTCCACTCCTATAGCATCTATCCACCGTGTGACCCACCAAAGAGCAGGCAGTGCAAAAATGTGGGATGAACTCATAGTTCACCTTCAGCTCGTGCCGAGTCAAACCATCATGAACAAAAACCCTCTACACTCGAGGCTTGAGCAAGTCAACCTCCACACACATGCGGACCTCAGTAAACTTCGACTGTCTAGCTGTCAGATTGTCAAACTGAATCAGACGACCTATCGCCTGACCAATCGAAAGCAACATCTCCCTGCAGGTAAAATGGATCGGAGGAGCCGGAATGTTCACCCAAACAGGCACAACAGAGGACTCCTTTCTCAAGTCAAACTCTGGGGTCCACTTGAAGACTCTCATCACATGAGAGTCCAACTGCCAAACCCCCTTCGTCCAAAGTCTCAGGAAATCCTCTTCCTGCTCCAGCTTAATCAGAATATGACGAAAGTTCAGCTTGTGAAGCTTGAACCCTCCCACCAGCTTCAGATCCAACAAGAACTGAGCCACTATCTTAGCATGGGGAATCTCTTTCGAAAACTTCCCCACAATAGAGAACTGGAAAGGAGCAACCATGCGATCCATCTCCGGACGGGAGATAGAAATCACAGGATCCCCATCATGCTCACTCAAAACACCAAACCGAGTGTGAAGTTCCTCCTCAGAAATGAACCTCTCACGTTGGTTTGGGGGTCGATCAGACGGTATATATGACTTACCACGAACAGCCTCAGCAAAGGATACAGGCTTAGGGATATCTCCCGTCAAGCTAGAAGGAATGGCCGAGGAAGGAAGAGAAGGAGAAGGAGCCGATATTTCTGGAATCCGGTCCGACACATATGTAGAAGGGGAAGCATTATGAGTGTGTGCCGGAGCAACGGGAGAAAAATCAGAGTTAAAAATGGGGTTAGCCGAGACGTGAGTGAAAGCAGACATAGTGCTCGACACTCTCAAGTTTTTGTCCGAGTCATTTGAAATCTGACTCGGCACATCATCAGAGCAGGAGAAATGATGGGCTTGGGCCGAAGCAACGGGAGAATTTGGCTTTGAAATCAAGGAAATGGCCGAGATGGCCGAGTCTCGAAGCAAATGAGGAGTATTTCTCGGCAATTCAGGAAAATTGTCTGAGCCATTTTGATTTTTTTCCAACAAATTGTTATGATCTGCTAAAATATTAGGATCAGTCGAAGCAACGGGAGAAAATTCAGTCGCTTTAGATGGGCTGGTCGAGAGAGTGGAAAACGAGTCATTAGGGCCCGACACTTTTGGAGAAGGAGCAGGAATTTCGAAATTCTGGCTTGAGCGCTGAGCATCCGACCCTACAGGCTTCATAAGAGTCGAAGGAAATCTGGTTTGGAGCGAAAAAATTTTTTGGACCAAAGAGCTAGGGTTAGGGTTTCGAATTTTGGGGTTTTGTGTTCGAAATTGGGCATCCGGATTTGGGAATTGAGCAGCTCGACCAATTTGGGAATTAGGGTTCTCAATTTTGAAATTAGGGTTTTCAATTTGGGAATTAGGGTTCCCAATTTTGGAATTAGGGTTTTCAATTTGGGAATTAGGGTTCCCAATTTGGGGATTAGGGTTTTGAGTTTGGGAATTAGGGTTCCCAATTTGAGAATTAGGGTTAGGGTTTTGAGTGATTTGGACGGCAAAATTAGGGCTAGGGTTTCGACTCCTAGGCGGCGAACTAGGGTTAGGGTTTCCAGCTGAATTTGAATTAGGGTTACCAAGAGATATAGCAGCCGAATTATGGGTGAGAATGGAAGGATCAATCGGCGGTTTGTCCATAGTCGTCTCCAACAAAAACGCACGCAACTTTGAAGTAAAGAGAGGATTCGAAAATTGAGAATTCAACATAGATAGAAGATCATCATCCATAGACTCATCAATACTCGACACATCATGCTCCATATCAAGCAAGAACAAGACGAAAAAATCAAGCCCTAATCACAAACCTAAAGACCGACACTATGCAAGAAGATCGAACAAGCAAGCCACCAAAATAATGAGCAATGTAAACGGTAAAATTCTGGAAAAATCAGCCCTAAACATGAACCCTAATGACGAACTCATGCAGTAAAAAACCGATCAATAACACAGCCAAATTGATCGGAAAAAATAGGAGAAAATGGAAAACTAACCGGATGAAATTGTAGAGCATATAATTGCGATCACCCTCATACAAAAATTGATGAATTTGACCGGTGAATTTGGCCGGAAAAGACGCCGGAAAAAATCGCAAGAGAGAGAAGAGAGCATTCGAATTTGGATGGTTTTGGTTTAGGTTTAGGGATTTTTTTTTTTTTGAAAAACACCCTACGGGGTGGGGGGTTCAGGCAGACCCCCAACCTGTAGATAAACCAACCATGAAAAATACAACGTCAAAAAACATAAGGAAAAAACAAAGAACAGAAAAAACAAAGCAAAAAACGGCCAAACAGACGACCAGAAAAAACACTGCCAACACAAAGCAGGAAAAACCTAAGTCTAGAAAGCACCTAAGAAGAAGGAAAAACGGCCAAACAGGCGGCCAAAATAACATCTGCCAAAACAAAGCAGAAAAAACCAAGTCTAGAAAAGATAAAAAACCGGTGCATCAAGGACAAGCACCACCACGGTCAACTCGAAACGATGGCCATCCCATCTGATCAAATCTAGCCAACACCTGGACCCGTCGAGGAAATATATCAGGAGGAAATCCACCGGCTAACTCAGTCTGACATCCTAAGTTAGCCAAATAGTCGGCCACTGCGTTCCCCTCTCGAAGAATATGGGACACCCGAAACTCCAAGGATGAAAGGAAATTCCGGATGCATGTGAGGGACTGCTGGAAACGCCAATGACCTGAGTCCAAATGTGAAAGAAGCTGAACGACTAGAATAGCATCCAGCTCAATCCACACTCTGGAAAAACCAAGCCTCGTAATGTGGAAGAGGCCTCTCTGAAGTGCTGATAGCTCCGCTGCCAAACTCTCGATCGCTGATCCCCGCTCATGGAAGGCAAAAATGATCTCGCCTGCATGATCGCGAATCACGCCACCGATCCCGAAAACCGCTGTAGAAACTCGGAAGGCTCCATCAGTGTTCAGCTTCACCCAACCAAGGTTAGGTGGACGCCAAACTATCGGAGGTATAGGAGGCCGAGGGGGCCTGGAACGATAAAATAGGCCAAGAGATGCCGCCACATGAAGAACACCCCCCCAACTCCCTCTGCTGAGGAGCCTACTATGGTGGAGAACACGAACCTGCCTCAGGACCCGAAAAATAATCGAGTCCGCACGAACTGGTAACCGCCGGTGCTTGCTATCATTTCTTGCAGTCCAGAGAAACTACAAGATCAAGCAAGGGATCACTATCGTGATGTGTGTGCTATGTGTGTGCATTCCAGAGGAAAAATGCCTCCAGTAATGCAATATATGGTGAGCGTGCACAGTGTGTGGAGGTGCCAAACCAAACATAGTGTAGAAATGCTCCCACACTCTCCTCGCAGTGGGACTCAAGAAGAAAATATGACTAATCGACTCCGTCTGAGGAGACCCCCCAGAAGACTGACTCCGAATAGAAAGATCTGGACAGCAAAGACACTTCGAAGCTAATGAAATGTCACGATCCTGAAGCTTACAGTCAACCGGGAGACGATCAAGGACAAGCCGCCACAAGAAAATGGATATGGTAGGGGTAAGGCAAGAGGACCAAACCAGACTAAGAATAGGACTAGGAGGAAACTGAGGTCTGATCGACGCCCAAACCGACGTGAAAGAGAACTTCCCATCGGAAGAACCTTTCCACCGAATAAGATCCAAAGAGGAAACACAAATAGGAACCAAGCAAATCCGATCCGCCACCTCAGAGGGAACTACACGAAGAAGCTTCTCCCTATCCCAAACTCCATCACTCCAGAACCAGTGAACCGGCACACCAGGAAGCCAAGAAACCTCCATCTCATCCGCCAGAGGACCACCCCCCATCCAATGATCGTACCAAAAGCTCATCTCACCAGGGCCCAGCCGCCAGAAGATCTGAGACTGAACCCCGAAGCGAACCGAGCACATTCGCTTCCAAACCGTACTGGAATGAGGTGACATACCCACACTACCAGGAAACTGATGCCGACAATACTTCTGCAACAGGAACCTAGCCCAAAGGGAGCCCTGCTCCCGAAATCTGTACCACAGCTTATATGAGAAAGACTTAACAACATCGGAAAGACGTCGCAAGCCCAGCCCATCCTCAGCTGTCGGCCGACAAATCCTCCCCCAAGAAATCCAATGTGTGTGCCTCTGTCGTTCGTACCCCACTTTCTGTCCTCCGTCGTAGTTGGATTTCTTCTCTGTTTGTGAAAAGCCGAGTTGTGATGAGATTAAGGAGGCTGTGTTCAGTATTTCCAGAGATAGTGTCTCTGGCCCGGATGGGTTCTCTGCTCATTTTTTTCAGTCTTGCTGGGATGTTGTGGGTTCGGATGTTTGTGAGGCGGTTTGGGACTTCTTTGAAGGTCGTCTGGTGCCAGCTTCATTCACCGCTACTACGATTGTTCTTATTCCGAAGGTCGCGTCGCCGGAGGCTTGGAGTCAGTTTCGACCCATCAGTCTGTGCAATGTGTCGAATAAGATCATATCGAAGGTGATTACTAGCAGATTGGCATCGTTTGTGCCTCAACTGCTTGCGCCCTCTCAGAGTGGGTTTGTTAGGGGTCGCCTGATTAGTGACAACATCTTGGTTGCTCAGGAGATGGTTCACGAGATAGGGACCCAGGGGAGGCATCCGAACCTTATCTTGAAGCTGGATATGGCAAAGGTGTATGATCGGGTTCAGTGGCGCTTTCTTTTTCGTGTTTTGGAGCTTCGGGGGTGTCCTCCGGCCTTGGTTGATTTGATTAGGAGATGTGTCAGTTTCTGCCGGTTCTCGGTTCTCGTGAATGGGCATCTTTCTGGCTTCTTTGAGTCTTCTCGTGGTCTTCGGCAGGGGGATCCGTTGTCTCCAACCCTATTTGTGCTTGCAGCGGATTATCTGTCTCGAGGTTTGGATGCGTTGTTTGATAGGTACCCGGTGATGAAGTACGGTACCAGATGAGGGATTCCTGCTTCTCATCTGGCTTATGCGGATGATATTATGATTTTCACGACAGCTTACACTCAGGGTTTACAGCGCTTGAAGGGGTTTCTGGAGGAGTATTGTCAGACTTCGGGTCAGATGGTGAGTGCTTCCAAGAGCACCTTTGTGGTGGGTTCGAGGTGCCCTGAGGTGGTTGTTGGTCGGATTGGGCGGATTTTGGGGTATGCACGTCAGTATCTGCCGATTATTTATTTGGGTGCCCCTTTGTATAAGGGGAATATGAGAGGTAGTCTTTTTCAGTCTTTGGTAGATAGGATCACTGATAGGATTGCAGGCTGGGCTCGGACTGCGCTTTCTTTTGGGGGTCGTCTCGCGCTGATTAGAAGCACTTTGTCTTCGATGGCTCTCCATTTGGTACAGGTTGTCCAGCCGCCGTTGTACATGATTAGGCGGATTGAGCAGTGCTTGGCTAGGTTCTTCTGGGGCTCTTACGGACGACAGAGGCACACACATTGGATTTCTTGGGAGAGGATTTGTCGGCCGACAGCTGAGGGTGGGCTGGGCTTGCGGCGTCTTTCCGATGTTGTTAAGTCTTTCTCATATAAGCTGTGGTACAGATTTCGGGAGCAGGGCTCCCTTTGGGCTAGGTTCCTGTTGCAGAAGTATTGTCGGCATCAGTTTCCTGGTAGTGTGGGTGTGTCACCTCATTCCAGTATGGTTTGGAAGCGAATGTGCTCGGTTCGCTTCGGGGTTCAGTCTCAGATCTTCTGGTGGCTGGGCCCTGGTGAGATGAGCTTTTGGTACGATCATTGGATGGGGGGTGGTCCTCTGGCGGATGAGATGGAGGTTTCTCGGCTTCCTGGTGCGCCGGTTCACTGGTTCTGGAGTGATGGAGTTTGGGATAGGGAGAAGCTTCTTCGTGTAGTTCTCTCTGAGGTGGCGGATCGGATTTGCTTGGTTCCTATTTGTGTTTCCTCTTTGGATCTTATTCGGTAGAAAGGTTCTTCCGATGGGAAGTTCTCTTTCACGTCGGTTTGGGCGTCGATCAGACCTCAGTTTCCTCCTAGTCCTATTCTTAGTCTGGTTTGGTCCCCTTGCCTTACCCCTACCATATCCATTTTCTTGTGGCGGCTTGTCCTTGATCGTCTCCCGGTTGACTGTAAGCTTCAGGATCGTGACATTTCATTAGCTTCGAAGTGTCTTTGCTGTCCAGATCTTTCTATTCGGAGTCAGTCTTCTGGGGGGTCTCCTCAGACGGAGTCGATTAGTCATATTTTCTTCTTGAGTCCCACTGCGAGGAGAGTGTGGGAGCATTTCTACACTATGTTTGGTTTGGCACCTCCACACACTGTGCACGCTCACCATATATTGCATTACTGGAGGCATTTTTCCTCTGGAATGCACACACATAGCACACACATCACGATAGTGATCCCTTGCTTGATCTTGTGGTTCCTATGGACTGCAAGAAATGATAGCAAGCACCGGCGGTTACCAGTTCGTGCGGACTCTATTATTTTTCGGGTCCTGAGGCAGGTTCGTGTTCTCCACCATAGTAGGCTCCTCAGCAGAGGGAGTTGGGGGGGTGTTCTTCATGTGGCGGCATCTCTTGGCCTATTTTATCGTTCCAGGCCCCCTCGGCCTCCTATACCTCCGATAGTTTGGCGTCCACCTAACCTTGGTTGGGTGAAGCTGAACACTGATGGAGCCTTCCGAGTTTCTACAGCGGTTTTCGGGATCGGTGGCGTGATTCGCGATCATGCAGGCGAGATCATTTTTGCCTTCCATGAGCGGGGATCAGCGATCGAGAGTTTGGCAGCGGAGCTATCAGCACTTCAGAGAGGCCTCTTCCACATTACGAGGCTTGGTTTTTCCCGAGTGTGGATTGAGCTGGATGCTATTCTAGTCGTTCAGCTTCTTTCACATTTGGACTCAGGTCATTGGCGTTTCCAGCAGTCCCTCACATGCATCCGAAATTTCCTTTCATTCTTGGAGTTTCGGGTGTCCCATATTCTTCGAGAGGGGAACGCAGTGGCCGACTATTTGGCTAACTTAGGATGTCAGACTGAGTTAGCCGGTGGATTTCCTCCTGATATATTTCCTCGACGGGTCCAGGTGTTGGCTAGATTTGATCAGATGGGATGGCCATCGTTTCGAGTTGACCGTGGTGGTGCTTGTCCTTGATGCACCGGTTTTTTATCTTTTCTAGACTTGGTTTTTTCTGCTTTGTTTTGGCAGATGTTATTTTGGTCGCCTGTTTGGCCGTTTTTCCTTCTTCTTAGGTGCTTTCTAGACTTAGGTTTTTTCCTGCTTTGTGTTAGCAGTGTTTTTTCTGGCTGTCTGTTTGGCCGCTTCTTGCTTTGTTTTTTCTGTTCTTTGTTTTTTCCTTATGTTTTTTTTTGACGATGTATTTTTCATGGTTGGTTTATCTACAGGTTGGGGGTCTGCCTGAACCCCCCACCCCGTAGGGTGTTTTTAAAAAAAAAAACCCTAAACCCTAAACCCTAAACCCTAATCCTAAACCCTAAACCCTAAACCCCTAAACCCTAAACCCTAAACCCTAAACCCTAAAACCCTAAACCCTAAACCCTAAACCCTAAACCCTAAACCCATACCATCTCACGCAAATGCTCTCTTCTTTCTCCTCAATTTTGGGCGATTTTTTTCCCGCGACTTTCCGGCCAATTTCTGGCCATTAGCTCCGGTCAAATACTTCGAAGTTTATATGGGATTGATCGCAATTGTGTGTTCTTCAATTTGCACCGGTTAGTTTTTTATTTTTTCGTGTTTTTTCCGTTCGTTCTTTGCTTGCTTAGGTTCGGTTTTTTGGTGTTTGGTTCCAATCTTTATGGTTCGATCTCTTACTGTGATTTTGCTTGATTTTCCGTTGATATGGAGCATGATGTAGTGGATATTGATAGCGGTTCGAATGATGATCTTCTTGATATGTTAAATTCTCAATTTTCGAATCCTTCCTTCTTGAATAAGCTTCGGTCTTTTCTTGAGATGAACATGGACGAGTCACCTTCTCAAAACCCTAATCTTGATGTCCAAGCCACGGCTGCAATTCATCCTAACCCTAGTTCAATTGCTATCGATCAAAACCCTAGCTCTCGAAACCCTAGCACCGTTTTTCCAAGGCCTAATCGTAGTAGCGCTCTTTTGGACATGATTTGTTCTCAAAACCCTAACCCTAATGTCCAGATTTCGGCACCTCAAAACCCTAACCCTAGCGCTGAATTTCGAAAAAACCCTAACCCTAATTTTGGGATTGAAAACCCTAATTCCCAATTGGAAATTTCTAAAATTCAAAACCCTAATCCCCAAACTGGGAATCCCAATTCCCAAATTGAAAACCCTAACCCCCAAATTGGGAACCCTAATTCCCAAATTGAAAACCCTAATTCCAAAATTGGGAATCCTAATTCCCAAATTGAAAACCCTAATTTTAAAATTGGGAACCCTAATTCCCAAATTGAAAACCCTAATTCCCAAATTGGTAACCCTAATTCCCAAATTGGTCGAGCTACTCAATTCTCAAATCCGGATGCCCAATTTCAATCTCAAAACCCCAAAATTCGAAACCCTAACCCTAGCTCTTTGGTCTAAAAATTTTTTTCGCTCCAAACCAGATTTCCTTCGACTCATATGAAGCCTACAGGGTCAGATGCTCAGCGCTCAAGCCAGATTTTCGAAATTCCTGCTCCTTCTCCAAAAGTATCGGGCCCTAGTGACTCATTTCCCACTCTCTCGACCAGCCCATCCAAAGCGACTGAATTTTCTCCCGTTGCTTCGACCGATCCTAATATTTTGGCAGATCATAACGATTTGTCAGAAAAAAATTAAAATGGCTCGGTCAATTTTCCTGAATTGCCGAGAATTACTCCTCCTTTGCTTCGAGACTCGGCCATCTCGGCCATTTCCTTGATTTCAAAGCCAAATTCTCCCGTTGCTTTGGCCCAAGCCCATCATTTCTCCTGCTCTGATGATGTGCAGAGTCAGATTTTGAATGGCTCGGACAAAAACTTGAGAGTGTCGAGCACTATGTCTGCTTTCACTCACGTATCGGCTAACCCCATTTTTAACTCTGATTTTTCTCCCGTTGCTCCGGCACACACTCATAATTCTTCCCCTTCTATATATGTGTCGGACCGGATTTAAGAAATATCGGGTACTAGTGCCGATACCTCTCTTCTTTCCTCGGGCATTCCTTCTAGCTTGCCGGGAAATATCCCTAAGCCTGTATCCTTTGCTGAGGCTGTTCGTGGTAAGTCACATATACCGTCTGATCGACCCCCAAACCAGCATGAGAGGTTCATTTCTGAGGAGGAGCTTCACACTCGGTTTGGTGTTTTGAGTGAGCATGATGGGGATCCTGTGATTTCTATCTCCCGTCCGGAGATGGATCGCATGGTTGCTCCTTTCCAGTTCTCTATTATGGGGAAGTTTTCGAAAGAGATTCCCCATGCTAAGATTGTAGCTCAGTTCTTGTTGGATCTGAAGCTGGTGGGAGGGTTCAAGCTTCACAAGCTGAACTTTCGTCATATTCTGATTAAGCTGGAGCAGGAAGAGGATTTCCTGAGACTTTGGACGAAGGGGGTTTGGCAGTTGGACTCATATGTGATGAGAGTCTTCAAGTGGACCCCAGAGTTTGACTTGAGGAAGGAGTCCTCTGTTGTGCCTGTTTGGGTGAACATCCCGGCTCCTCCGATTCATTTTACCTGCAGGGAGATGTTGCTTTCGATTGGCCAGGTGATAGGTCGTCCGATTCAGTTTGATAATCTGATAGCTAGGCAGTCGAAGTTTACTGAGGTCCGCATGTGTGTGGAGGTTGACTTGCTCAAGCCACGAGTGCAGAGGGTTTTTGTTCATGATGGTTTGACTCGGCACGAGCTGAAGGTGAACTATGAGTTCATCCCACATTTTTGCACTGCCTGCTCTTTGGTGGGTCACACGGTGGATAGATGCTATAGGAGTGGAAATGCTCCTAGACCTCCTCCTAGGAAGCGCCCTGATTTGGCTCCGAAAGAGCCTAAGAGGCCTGTTTCTACAGGTGCTTGGGTTCGGAAGAAGGGCAAGAAAGTGGTGATGGAGGAGGGACAGTCATCTGGGTCAGCCAGGATATGCCAGTTCAGATGGAGGATAGAGCTTTGGTGTTGTATTCGGCTGAGGATGTGTCTGTTGGGTTTCATCAGCAGGATAGGGATGAGGCTGCTGGTCTGGGTTCGAACCCATTTAGTGTTCTCTCAGAGGAGGATAAGGAGTCTGATGAGGATGAGGAGCAGTCTAGAGAGGAGACACTGATTTTGCAGCCTGCTAAGGATGATCAGTTGCCCGGTTGTCAGGATACCCGAGATCCTGAGTCTACGGATGTGGTTCCCTATGTGGATCCTGATCCGAGACCTGTGAGTGTTATTTCTTCCTCGAAGTTAGTTATTAAGGAGGAGGATGAGTTTATACCTGATGCTTTCAAGGATACTCAGGAGGAGATAGGGAGGTCACGACTTCGGAGGAGTGCCCGGCTTGCGGCGGCTGTACGTTCCGTGGATGGGGATGTGACTCCGCACCTTCTTTTATGATGTCTCAGTTCTTAGTTTGGAATGCAAGGGGTGTTGGGAACCCGCCTACACATACACACTTGCATTTTCTATGTAGGCAGCATCGGGTGCAGCTGCTGGTGATTTTGGAGCCTATGGTGGATTTGGATTCATTCTTTTTCTGTCGTCGGTTGGGTTTTCGTCATGCTTTGGCTAATCAGAGTAACAAGATTTGGATCTTGTGGTCTGATGCGCTAAAGATTGATCTGGTTCATGACTTGGATCAGTTGCTTCATGTTCAGGTCTCTTCTGGGTTGTTTTCTAGATCCTTTGCTCTGACCTCGGTCTACGCAAAGTGTTCTAGGGTGGAAAGGAGGGATCTTTGGGATGAGCTTAGGGATATTGCGGAGGTGGTGGGGGACACTCCTTGGCTTGTGGGGGGTGACTTCAACTGCATTTTGCATGAGCATGAGAGAGTTGGTGGTTCGTCTGATCGCCGTTTGGATATGGAGGAGTTTGGTGATGCGGTTGCTGATTGTGGTCTGGCTGATGCCGGGTTCAGTGGGTCCCAATTTACCTGGCAGAGAGGAGATCTTCTGGAGCGCCTTGATCGGATGTTATATTCTGATCGATGGTTGGATCTCTTTCCTATGACGAAGGTGTTGCATCTTTCGAGGACTTGGTCTGATCATGCTCCTATGTTGGTGTCTGTTGCCACTCAATTGGAGCGGGAGCCGTCTTCGTTTCGATTTCAGAGCATGTGGATTCGTCATGCTGATTTTCGTCGGACTGTAGCTCAGGTTTGGGGGTTTCCATGTCGTGAGACTGGGATGCTCAAGCTTCAGACTAAGCTTCGGTGTATGAAGCAGCGCCTCAGGTGGTGGAACTGGAACGTCTTTGGTGATGTGTTCCGGAAGAAGAGTGAGGCGGAGCGGGCTGTTTTGGAGGCTGAGAAGGCTCATGATGAGGGTCCGACAGAGTTAACTCGGATGGCCTTGCGAAAGGCGTCTGCTGAGTTGACTTTGTTGCTCCACATGGAGGAGGATTTCTAGAGACAGAAGTCGGCCTGTCGTTGGGCTTTCGAGGGAGAAAGGAATACTCGGTTTTTCCATTCTCTTGTCAAGAGGAGGAGGTGTGCTAATCGTATTCATTCTATTTCTCAGAATGGGACGGTTCTTACAACTCCTCAGGAGATTCGTGATTCGACTTCGGGTTTCTTTCAGCAGCTGTTCTCTGATGAGGGTCTTGTGCTTAGCCAGGTGGATCCCACTTTCTGTCCTCCGTCGCAATTGGATTTCTCCTCTGTTTGTGAGAAGCCGAGTTGTGATGAGATTAAGGAGGCTGTGTTCAGTATTTCCAGAGATAGTGTCTCTGGCCCGGATGGGTTCTCTGCTCACTTTTTTCAGTCTTGCTGGGAGGTGGTGGGTTCGGATGTATGTGAGGCGGTCTGGGACTTCTTTGAAGGTCATTCGATGCCGGCTTCGTTCACCGCTACTACGATTGTTCTTATTCCGAAGGTCGTGTCGCCGGAGGTTTGGAGTCAGTTTCGACCCATTAGTCTGTGCAATGTGATGAATAAGATCATATCGAAGGTGATTACTAGCAGATTGGCACCGTTTGTGCCTCAACTGCTTGTGCCCTCTCAGAGTGGGTTTGTTAGGGGTCGCCTGATTAGTGACAACATCTTGCTTGCTTAGGAAATGGTTCACGAGATAGGGACCCAGGGGAGGCATTCGAACCTTATCTTGAAGCTGGATATGGCAAAGGCGTATAATCGGGTTCAGTGGCGCTTTCTTTTTCATGTTTTGGAGCTTCGGGGGTGTCCTCCGGCCTTGGTTGATTTGATTAGGAGATGTGTCAGTTTCTGTCGGTTCTCGGTTCTCGTGAACGGGCAGCTTTCTGGCTTCTTTGAGTCTTCTCGTGGTCTTCGACAGGGGGATCCGTTGTCTCCAACCCTGTTTGTGCTTGCAGCGGATTATCTGTCTCGGGGTTTGAATGCTTTGTTTGATAGGTACCCGGTTATGAAGTACGGTACCAGAGGAGGGATTCCTGCTTCTCATCTGGCTTATGCGGATGACATTATGATTTTCACGACGGCCTACACTCAGGGTTTACAGTGCTTGAAAGGGTTTCTGGAGGAGTACTGTCAGACTTCGGGTCAGATGGTGAGTGCTTCCAAGAGCACCTTTGTGGTGGGTTCGAGGTGCCCTGAGGTGGTTGTTGGTCGGATTGGGCGGATTTTGGGGTATGCACGTCAGTATCTGCCGATTATTTATTTGGGTGCCCCTTTGTATAAGGGGAATATGAGAGGTAGTCTTTTTCAGTCTTTGGTTGATAGGCTCACTGATAGGATTGCAGGCTGGGCTCGGACTGCGCTTTCTTTTGGGGGTCGTCTCGCGCTGATTAGGAGCACTTTGTCTTCGATGGCTCTCTATTTGGTTCAGGTTGTTTAGCCGCCGTTGTACATGATTAGGCGGATTGAGCAGTGCTTGGCTAGGTTCTTCTGGGGCTCTTACGGACGACAGAGGCACACACATTGGATTTCTTGGGAGAGGATTTGTCGGCCGACGGCTGAGGGTGGGCTGGGCTTGCGGCGTCTTTCCGATGTTGTTGAGTCTTTCTCATATAAGCTGTGGTACAGATTTCGGGAGCAGGGTTCTCTTTGGGCTAGGTTTCTGTTGCAGAAGTATTGTCGGCATCAGTTTCCTGGTAGTGTGGGCGTGTCACCTCATTCTAGCACGGTTTGGAAGCGGATGTGCTCGGTTCGCCTTGGGGTTCAGTCTCAGATCTTCTGGCGGCTGGGCTCTGGAGAGATGAGCTTTTGGTACGATCATTGGATGGGGGGTGGTCCTCTGGCGGATGAGATGGAGGTTTCTCGGCTTCCTGGTGCGCCGGTTCACTGGTTCTGGAGTGATGGAGTTTGGGATAGGGATAAGCTTCTTCGTGTGGTTCCCTCTGAGGTGGCGGATCGGATTTGCTTGGTTCCTATTTGTGTTTCCTCTTTGGATCTTATTCGGTGGAAAGGTTCTTCCGATGGGAAGTTCTCTTTCACGTCGGTTTGGGCGTCGATCAGACCTCAGTTTCCTCCTGTCCTATTCTTAGTCTGGTTTGGTCCCCTTGCCTTACCCCTACCATATCCATTTTCTTGTGGCGGCTTGTCCTCGATCGTCTCCCGGTTGACTGTAAGCTTCAGGATCGTGACATTTCATTAGCTTCGAAGTGTCTTTGCTGTCCAGATCTTTCTATTCGGAGTCAGTCTTCTGGGGGGTCTCCTCACACGGAGTCGATTAGTCATATTTTCTTCTTGAGTCCCACTGCGAGGAGAGTGTGGGAGCATTTCTACACCATGTTTGGTTTGGCACCTCCACACACTGTGCACGCTCACCATATATTGCATTACTGGAGGCATTTTTCCTCTGGAATGCACACACGTAGCACACACATCACGACAGTGATCCCTTGCTTGATCTTGTGGTTCCTCTGGACTGCAAGAAATGATAGCAAGCACCGGCGGTTACCAGTTCGTGCAGACTCTATTATTTTTCGGGTCCTGAGGCAGGTTCGTGTTCTCCACCATAGTAGGCTCCTCAGCAGAGGGAGTTGGGGGGTGTTCTTCATGTGACGGCATCTCTTGGCCTATTTTATCGTTCCTGGCCCCCTCGGCCTCCTATACCTCCGATAGTTTGGCGCCCACCTGATCTTGGTTGGGTGAAGCTGAACACTGATGGAGCCTTTCGAGTTTCTACAGCGGCTTCCGGGATCGGTGGCGTGATTCGTGATCATGCAGGCGAGATCATTTTTGCTTTCCATGAGCGGGGATCAGCGACCGAGAGTTTGGCAGCGGAGTTATCAGCACTTCAGAGAGGCCTCTTCCACATTACGAGGCTTGGTTTTTCCCGAGTGTGGATTGAGCTGGATGCTATTCTAGTCGTTCAGCTTCTTTCACATTCGGACTCAGGCCATTGGCGTTTCCACCAGTCCCTCACATGCATCCGAAATTTCCTTTCATCCTTGGAGTTTCGGGTGTCCCATATTCTTCGAGAGGGAAACGCAGTGGCTTACTATTTGGCTAACTTAGGGTGTCAGACTGAGTTAGCCAGTGGATTTCCTCCTGATATAGTTCCTCGACGGGTCCAGGTGTTGGCTAGATTTGATCAGATGGGTTGGCCGTCGTTTCGGGTTGCCCGTGGTGGTGCTTGTCCTTGAGGCACCGGTTTTTGTCTTTTTGCTTCTTTCTAGACTTGGTTTTTCTGCTTTGTTTGGCAGATGTTATGTTGGCCGCCTGTTTGGCCGTTTTTTTCCTTCTTTTTAGGTGCTTTCTAGACTTAGGTTTTTTCCTGCTTTGTATTAGCAGTGTTTTTTCTGGCCGTCTGTTTGGCCGTTTTTTGTTTTGTTTTTTCTGTTCTTTATTTTTTTCCTTATGTTTTTTGACGACGATGTATTTTTCATGGTTGGTTTATCTACAGGTTGGGGGTCTGCCTGAACCCCCCACCCCGTAGGGTGTTTTCTCGAAAAAAAAAAAAAACCCTAAACCCTAAACCCCAAACCCTAAACCCTAACCCCTAAACCCTAAACCCTAAAACCCTAAACCCTAAACCCTAAACCCCAAACCCTAAACCCTAAACCCTAAACCCTAAACCAAACCCTAAACCATCCAATACCGAATGCTCTCTTCTCTCTCCTCTCCCATCGGTGATTTTTTTCCGGCGGCGGTTTCCGTCCAATTTCACCGGTAAAATTGCTTGGAAATTACATCTTCATGATCGGAATTTCTTGCTCTACATTATTACCGGTTAGTTTTCCATTTTTTCAGATATTTTTGCATTCAAATTTCCAGTTCTTGTTTCGGTCTTTGCATGTTCGGTTCGAACCCTTAGGGTTCGAACTATTGGGATATTTTTTCTTACTTTTTTGCTTGTGGTATGGATCATGATATCTCTTGTAGTGATGATGGTTCGAATGATGATCTTCTTTCTATGTTAAATTCTCAATTTTTGAATCCTCAATTCATCTCTAAGTTGCGTGCGTTTCTTGAGGAGTCCATGGACAAGCCGCCGCTTGATCATCCCAATTCTAACCGTGCGAACCCTAGCGCCGAGTTGGTCACAAACCCTATCGCCGATTTGTCTTGCATGAGTGGCGCTCTCTCCACACAAAACCCTAACCTTAATTTTAAGCGAAACCCTAATTGGATTGGAAAATCGAATTCCCAAAATTTGAACCCTAGTTTTGGAAACCCTAATTTGGCTATGGATTTGTCCTCAAATTCGGCTCCTAATTTGGTTGATTTTTCAAACCCTAATTTGGATGATCAATTTCGAAACCCTAACCCTAGTTTGGTCACGGATTTGCCCCCAAATTCGGCCTCCAATCTTGTTCAAATCCCTAACCCTAGTTTCGGAGCTGATTTTCCCAAATTGGCCGAGCTTCCAAGCCCTAATTGCTGAAACCCTAACCCTAATTTTGAAATTGAAAACCCTAATCCCCAAATTGGGAACCCTAATTCCCAAATTGAAAATCCCCAAATTGGGAACCCTAATTCCCAAATTGAAAGCCCTAATTCCAAAATTGGGAACCCTAATTCCCAAATTTCAAACCCTAATTTTCGAAACCCTAACCCTAGCTCTTTGGTCCAAAAAATTTTTTCTCTCCAAACACGTTGTCCTTTGACCCAGAATAAGCTTAAGGGATCCCAAATGCAACGCCCAAGTCAGAATTTTGAAATTCCGATCCCTCCTCAAAAAGTGTCGGGTACTAGTGTTCCCACTATACCTCTTTCGGCCAGCACCCCTAAAACGAACGAAAATTCTCCCATTGCTTCGGCCCATATTCATGATTCCATATCTTATGAGGTTGTGTCGAGTCAGATTCAGAATGGCTCGGATAAAAATTCGAGATTGTCGAGCACTATTGCTTCATTTCCTAATGTCTCGGCCAACCCTATTTTTAACTCTGAAAATTCTCCCGTTCCTTCGGCCCAAACTCATAATTCTACCCATTCTGGAGTTGTATCGGATCAGATTCTGAAAAATTCAGGTCCATCTTCTGATCGGCCGAGAGTCCTTGTTTCGTCGGGGGTTGGTGTTGATTCGTCGGCCATTCCTTCTTCTTCCATGGGAAATATCCCTAAACCCATTTCCTTTGCTGAGGCAGTGCTTGGGAAAGCACATGTTACGTCTGATCGACCCCCAAACCAGCGTGAGAGGTTCATTTCTGAGGAGGAGCTTCACACTCGATTTGGTGTTTTGAGTGAGCATGATGGGGATCCTGTGATTTCTATCTCCCGTCCGGAGATGGATCGTATGGTTGCTCCGTTCCAGTTCTCTATTGTGGGGAAGTTTTCGAAAGAGATTCCCCATGCTAAGATAGTAGCTCAGTTCTTGTTGGATCTGAAGCTGGTGGGAGGGTTCAAGCTTCACAAGCTGAACTTTCGTCATATTCTGATTAAGCTGGAGCAGGAAGAGGATTTCCTGAGACTTTGGACGAAGGGGGTTTGGCAGTTGGACTCTCATGTGATGAGAGTCTTCAAGTGGACCCCAGAGTTTGACTTGAGGAAGGAGTCTTCTGTTGTGCCTGTTTGGGTGAACATTCCGGCTCCTCCGATTCATTTTACCTGCAGGGAGATGCTGCTTTCGATTGGCCAGGTGATAGGTCGTCCGATTCAATTTGATAATTTGACAGCTAGGCAGTCGAAGTTTACTGAGGTCCGCATGTGTGTGGAGGTTGACTTGCTCAAGCCTCAGGTGCAGAGGGTTTTTGTTCATGATGGTTTGACTCGACACGAGCTGAAGGTGAACTATGAGTTCATCCCACATTTTTGCACTGCCTGCTCTTTGGTGGGTCACACGGTGGATAGATGCTATAGAAGTGGAAATACTCCTAGACCTCCTCCTAGGAAGCGCCCTGATTTGGCTCCGAAAGAGCCTAAGAGGCCTGTTTCTACAGGTGCTTGGGTTCGGAAGAAGGGCAAGAAAGTGGTGCTGGAGGAGGGACAGTCATCTGGGGTCAGCCAGGATATGCCAGTTCAGATGGAGGATAGAGCTTTGGTGTTGTATTCGGCTGAGGATGTGCATGTTGGGTTTCATCAACAGGATTGGGATGAGGCTGCTGGTCTGGGTTCGAACCCATTTAGTGTTCTCTCAGAGGAGGATGAGGAGTCAGATGAGGATGAGGAGCAGCCTAGAGAGGAGGCACTGATTTTACAGCCTGCTAAGGATGATCAGTTGCCCGGTTATCAGGATACCCGAGATCCTGAGTCTACGGATGTGGTTCCCTATGTGGATCCTGATCCGAGACCTGTGAGTGTTATTTCTTCCACGGAGTTAGCTATTAAGGAGAAGGATGAGTTTTTACCTGATGCGTTCGAGGAGACTCAGGAGGAGATAGGGAGGTCACGTCTTCGGAGGAGTGCCCGGCTTGCGGCGGCTGGACGTTCCGTGGATGGGGATGTGGCTCCGCGCCTTCTTTTATGATGTCTCAGTTCTTAGTTTGGAATGCAAGGGGTGTTGGGAACCCGCCCACACAGACACACTTGCATTTCTTATGTAGGCAGCATCGGGTGCAGCTGCTGGTGATTTTGGAGCCTATGGTGGATTTGGATTCTTCCTTTTTCTGTCATCGGTTGGGTTTTCGTCATGCTTTGGCTAATCAGAGTAACAAGATTTGGATCTTGTGGTCTGATGCGCTAAAGATTGAGCTGGTTCATGATTTGGATCAGTTGCTTCATGTTCAGGTCTCTTCTGGGTTGTTTTCTAGATCATTTGCTCTGACCTCGGTTTACGCAAAGTGTTCTAGGGTGGAAAGGAGGGATCTTTGGGATGAGCTTAGGAATATTGCGGAGGTGGTGGGGGACACTCCTTGGCTTGTGGGGGGTGACTTCAACTGCATTTTGCATGAGCATGAGAGAGTTGGTGGTTCGTCTGATCGCTGTTTGGATATGGAGGAGTTTGGGGATGCGGTTTCTGATTGTGGTCTGGCTGATGCCGGGTTCAGTGGGTCCCAATTTACCTGGCAGAGAGGAGATCTTCTGGAGCGTCTTGATCGGATGTTATATTCTGATCGATGGTTGGATCTCTTTCCTATGACGAAGGTGTTGTATCTTTTGAGGACTTGGTCTGATCATGCTCCTATGTTGATCTCTGATGCCACTCAGTTGGATCGGGAGCCGTCTTCGTTTCGGTTTCAGAGCATGTGGATTCGTCATGCTGATTTTCATCGGACTGTAGCTCAGGTTTGGGGGTTTCTATACCGTGAGACTGGGATGCTCAAGCTTCAGACTAAGCTTCGGCGTATGAAGCAGCGCCTCAGGTGGTGGAACTGGAACGTCTTTGGTGATGTGTTCCGGAAGAAGAGTGAGGCGGAGCGGGCCGTTTTGGAGGCTGAGAAGGCTCATGATGAGGGTCCGACAGAGTTGACTCGGACGGCTTTGCGAAAGGCGTCTGCTGAGTTGACTTTGTTGCTCCACATGGAGGAGGATTTCTAGAGACAGAAGTCGGCCTGTCGTTGGGCTTCCGAGGGAGAGAGGAATACTCGGTTTTTCCATTCTCTTGTCAAGAGGAGGAGGTGTGCTAATCGTATTCATTCTATTTCTCAGAATGGGACGGTTCTTACAACTCCTCAGGAGATTCGTGATTCGGCTTCGGGTTTTTTCCAGCAGCTGTTCTCTGATGAGGGTCTTGTGCTTAGCCAGGTGGACCCCACTTTCTGTCCTCCGTCGCAGTTGGATTTCTCCTCTGTTTGTGAAAAGCCGAGTAGTGATGAGATTAAGGGGGCTGTGTTCAGTATTTCCAGAGATAGTGTCTCTGGCCCGGATGGGTTCTCTGCTCACTTTTTTCAGTTTTGCTGGGATGTGGTGGGTTCGGATGTATGTGAGGCGGTCTGGGACTTTTTTGAAGATCGTCCGATGCCGGCTTCGTTCACCGCTACTACGATTGTTCTTATTCCGAAGGTCGCATCGTCGGAGGCTTGGAGTCAGTTTCGACCTATTAGTCTGTGCAATGTGACGAATAAGATCATATCGAAGGTGATTACTAGTAGATTGGCATCTTTTGTGCCTCAACTGCTGGCGCCTTCTCAGAGTGGGTTTGTTAGGGGTCATCTGATTAGCGACAACATCCTATTTGCTCAGGAGATGGTTCACGAGATTGGGACCCAGGGGAGGCATCCGAACCTTATTCTGAAGCTGGATATGGCTAAGGCATATGATCGGGTTCAGTGGAGCTTCCTGTTTCGTGTCTTGGAGCTTCGGGGGTTTCCTCCGGCTTTGGTTGATTTGATAAGAAGGTGTGTCAGTTTCTGTCGATTTTCGGTTCTCGTGAACGGGCAGCTTTCTGGCTTCTTTGAGTCGTCTCGTGGTCTTCGGCAGGGGGATCCGCTTTCTCCATCTCTGTTTGTTCTTGCAGCGGACTATCTTTCTCGAGGATTGGATGCTTTGTTTGATAGGTACCCGGTGATGAAGTATGGTACCAGAGGAGGGATTCCAGTTTCTCATCTGGCTTATGCGGATGACATCATGATCTTCACGACTGCTTACACTCAAGGTCTGCGGCATTTGAAGGGGTTTTTGGAGGATTACTGTTAGTCTTCGGGTCAGATGGTGAGTGCTTCTAAAAGCACATTCGTTGTGGGTTTGAGATGCCCTGAGGTGGTTATTGGCAGGATTGGGCGGATATTAGGATATGCTCGTCAGTTTCTACCGATTATTTATTTGGGTGCCCCTTTGTATAAGGGGAACATGAGAGGTATTCTTTTCCAGTCTTTGGTGGATAGGATTACTGATAGGATTGCTGGTTGGGCTCGGACTGTGCTTTCTTTTGGGGGTCGTCTTGCGCTGATTAAGAGCACCCTTTCTTCGATGGCTTTCCATCTTGTTCAGGTTGTCCAGCCGCCACAGTACATGATTCGGCGGATTGAGCAGTGTTTTGCTAGGTTCTTCTGGGGTTCTTATGGCCGACAGAGACACACGCATTTGTCGATCGACGGCTGAGGGTGGGTTGGGTTTGCGGCGTCTTTCGGATGTTGTTAAATCTTTCTCATATAAGCTGTGGTTTAGATTTCGGGAGCAGGGCTCCCTCTGGGTGAGGTTTCTGTTGCAGAAGTACTGTCGGCATCAGTTTCCTGGTAGTGTTGGTGTGTCGCCTCATTCCAGTACGGTTTGGAAGAGAATGTGCTCGATCCGCCTTGGGGTTCAGTCTCAGATATTCTGGCGGCTAGGGTCTGGAGAGATGAGCTTTTGGTATGATCACTGGATGGGGGGTGGTCCTCTGGTTGATGAGATAGAGGTTTCTCGGCTCTCTGGAGCTCTGGTGCACTGGTTCTGGAGTGATGGTGCTTGGGACAGAGGGAAGCTTCTGCGTGTGGTTCCCTCTGAGGTGGTGGATTGGATTTGCTTGGTCCCTATTTATGATTCCTCTTTGGATCTTATTCGGTGGAAGGGTTCTTCCGATGGGAAGTTCTCTTTCATGTCGGTTTGGGCGTTGATCAGACCTCAGTTTCCTCCTTCTCCTATTCTTAGTATGGTTTGGTCCCCTTACCTTTCTCCTACCACATCTATTTTCTTGTGGCGGCTTGTCCTTGATCGTCTCCCGGTTCATTGCACGCTTCAGAGTCGCGGCATTTCTTTATCTTCGAAATGCCTTTGTTGCCCTGATCTTTCTATTCTGAGTCAGTCGTCGGGGGGGTCTCCTGATATTGAGTCGACTAGGCATATATTCTTCTTGAGCCCGACTGCGAGGAGAGTTTGGGAGCATTTTTATACCATGTTTGGTTTAGCACCTCCACACACTGTGCACGTTCACCATATATTGCATTACTGGAGGCATTTTTCCTTTGGAATGCACACACATTGCACACACATCACGATAGTTATCCCTTGCTTGATCTTGTGGTTCCTCTGGACTGCAAGAAATGATGGCAAGCACCGGCGGTTACCTGTTCGTGCAGACTCGATCATTTTTCGGGTCCTGAGGCAGATTAGGGTTCTTCATCATAGCAGGCTCTTCAGCAGGGAGAGTTGGGGGGGTGTTCTTCATGTGGCGGCTTCTCTTGGCCTTTTTTATCGTTTCAGGCCCTCTCGGCCTCCGATTCCTCCGATTGTTTGGCGTCCACCTGACCTTGGTTGGGTGAAGCTAAACACTGATGGAGCCTTTCGAGCATCTTCAGCAGTGTCCGGGATTGGTGCTGTGATTCGTGATCATGCAGGTGATATCATCTTCGCCTTCCATGAGCGGGGATCAGCGATCGAGAGCTTAGCAGCGGAGCTATCAGCACTTCAGAGAGGCCTCTTCCACATTACGAGGCTTGGTTTTTCCCGAGTATGGATTGAGCTGGATGCTATTCTAGTCGTTCAGCTTCTTTCACATTCGGACTCAGGTCATTGGCGTTTCCAGCAGTCCCTCACATGCATCCAAAATTTCCTTTCATCCTTGGAGTTTCGGGTGTCCCATATTCTTCGAGAGGGGAACGCAGTGGCTGACTATTTGGCTAACTTAGGGTGTCAGACTGAGTTAGCCGGTGGATTTCCTCCTGATATATGTCCTCGATGGGTCCAGGTGTTGGCTAGATTTGATCAGATGGGATGGCCGTCGTTTCGAGTTGACCGTGGTGGTGCTTGTCCTTGATGCACCGGCTTTTTATCTTTTGCTTCTTTCTAGACTTGGTTTTTCTGCTTTGTTTTTGGCAGATGTTATTTTGGCCGTCTGTTCGGCCGTTTTTTTTCTTCTTAGGTGCTTTCTAGACTTAGGTTTTTTCCTGCTTTGTATTAGCAGTGTTTTTTCTGGCCATCTGTTTGGCCGTTTTTGGCTTTGTTTTTTCTGTTTTTTGTTTTTTCCTTATGTTTTTTGACGATGTATTTTTCATGGTTGGTTTATCTACAGGTTGGGGGTCTGCCTGAACCCCCCACCCCGTAGGGTGTTTTTCGTAAAAAAAAAAAAACCCTAAACCCTAAACCCTAAACCCTAAACCCCCTAAACCCCCTAAACCCTAAACCTTAAACCCTAAACCCCTAAACCCTAAACCCTAAACCAATTCCGGCGGTTTCATGTCCATTTTTCGGCCAATTTCTCCGGTCAAGTTTCTTGATTTTTATATGGTTGTGATCGTTATCTTGTGCTCTACAATCCTACCAGTTAGTTTTCCTATTTTTCGAATTTTTTTCCGTTCGTTTTTTAATTTTTTGGTTCGGTTATTTTCGAACCCATCGGAAGAACCCTTCCACCGAATAAGATCCAAAGAGAAAGCATAAATAGGGACCAAGCAAATCCGATCCACCACCTCAGAGGGAACCACACGCAGAAGCTTCCCTCTGTCCCAAGCACCATCACTCCAGAACCAGTGCACTAGAGCTCCAGGGAGCTGAGAAACCTCTATCTCATCAACCAGAGGACCACCCCCCATCCAGTGATCATACCAAAAACTCATCTCTCCAGACCCCAGCCGCCAGAATATCTGAGACTGAACCCCAAGGCGGATCGAGCACATTCTCTTCCAAACCGTGCTGGAATGAGGCGACACACCAACACTACCAGGAAACTGATGCCGACAGTACTTCTGCAACAGAAACCTCACCCAGAGGGAGCCCTGCTCCCGAAATCTAAACCACAGCTTATATGAGAAAGATTCAACAACATCCAAAAGACGCCGCAAACCCAACCCATCCTCAGCCGTCGGTCGACAAATCCTCTCCCATGAAACCCAATGTGTGTGTCTCTGTCGGCCGTAGGAACCCAGAAGAACCTAGCAAAACATTGCTCAATCCGCCGAATCATGTACTGTGACGGCTGGACAACCTGAACTAAATGGAGAGCCATCAAAGAAAGGGTGTCTTAATCAGCGCAAGACGACCCCCAAAAGAAAGCGCAGTCCGAGCCCAACCAGCAATCCTATTAGTAATCCTATCCACCAAAGACTGGAAAAGAATACCTCTCATGTTCCCCTTATACAAAGGGGCACCCAAATAAATAATCGGAAGAAACTGACGTGCATATCCTAAAATCCGCCCAATCCTGCCAATAACCACCTCAGGGCATCTCAAACCCACTACGAAGGTGCTTTTAGAAGCAGTCACCATCTGACCTGAAGTCTGACAGTAATCCTCCAAAAACCCCTTCAAATGCCGCAGACCCTGAGTGTAAGCAGTCGTGAAGATCATGATGTCATCCGCATAAGCCAGATGAGAAATTGGAATCCCTCCTCTGGTACCATACTTCATCACCGGGTACCTATCAAACAAAGCATCCAATCCTTGAGAAAGATAGTCCGCTGCAAGAACAAACAGAAACGAAGAAAGCGGATCCCCCTGCCGAAGACCACGAGACGACTCGAAGAAGCCAGAAAGCTGCCCGTTCACGAGAACCGAAAACCGGCATAAACTGACACATCTTCTTATCAAATCAACCAAAGCCGGAGGAAACCCCCGAAGCTCCAAGACACGAAACAGGAAGCTCCACTTAACCCGATCATAAGCCTTCGCCATATCCAGCTTTAGAATAAGGTTCGGATGCCTCCCCTGGGTCCCAATCTCGTGAACCATCTCCTGAGCAAGCAGGATGTTGTCGCTAATCAGGCGATCCCTAACAAACCCACTCTGAGAAGGCGCCAGCAGTTGAGGCACAAAAGATGTCAATCTACTAGTAATCACCATCGATATGATCTTATTCATCACATTGCACAGACTAATGGGTCGAAACTGACTCCAAGCCTCCGGTGATGCGACCTTCGGAATAAGAACAATCGTAGTAGCGGTGAAAGAAGCTGGCATCGGACGACCTTCAAAGAAGTCCCAGACCACCTCATATACATCCGAACCCACCACATCCCAACAAGACTGAAAAAAATGAGCAGAGAACCCATCCGGGCCAGAGACACTATCTCTGGAAATACTGAACACAGTCTCCTTAATCTCATCACTACTCGGCTTTTCACAAACAGAGGAGAAATCCAACTGCGACGGAGGACAGAAAGTGGGGTCCACCTGGCTAAGCACAAGACCCTCATCAGAGAACAGCTGCTGGAAAAAACCCGAAGCCGAATCACGAATCTCCTGAGGAGTTGTAAGAACCGTCCCATTCTGAGAAATAAAATGAATACGATTAGCACACCTCCTCCTCTTGACAAGAGAATGAAAAAACCGAGTATTCCTTTCTCCCTCGGAAGCCCAACGACAGGCCGACTTTTGTCTCCAGAAATCCTCCTCCATGTGGAGCAACAAAGTCAACTCAGCAGACGCCTTTCGTAAAGCCGTCCGAGTCAACTCTGTCGCACCCTCATCGTGAGCCTTCTCAGCCTCCAAAACGGCTCGCTCCGCCTCACTCTTCTTCTGGAACACATCACCAAAGACGTTCCAGTTCCACCACCTGAGGCGCTGCTTCATATGCCGAAGCTTAGTCTGAAGCTTGAGCATCCCAGTCTCACGGCGTGGATACCCCCAAACCTGAGCCACAGTCCGACGAAAATCAGCATGACGAATTCACATGCTCTGAAACCGAAACGAAGACGGCTCCCGCTCCAACTGAGTGGCAACAGAGATCAACATAGGAGCATGATCAGACCAAGTCCTTGAAAGATGCAACACCTTCGTCATAGGAAAGAGATCCAACCATCGATCAGAATATAACATCCGATCAAGACGCTCCAGAAGATCTCCTCTCTGCCAGGTAAACTGGGACCCACTGAACCCGGCATCAGCCAGACCACAATCAGAAACCGCATCACCAAACTCCTCCATATCCAAACGGCGATCAGACGAACCACCAACTCTCTCATGCTCATGCAAAATGCAGTTGAAGTCACCCCCCACAAACCAAGGAGTGTCCCCCACCACCTCTGAAATATCCCTAAGCTCATCCCAAAGATCCCTCCTCTCCACCCTAGAGCACTTTGCGTAGACCGAGGTCAGAGCAAAGGATCTAGAAAACAACCCAGAAGAGACCTGAACATGAAGCAACTGATCCAAGTCATGAACCAGATCAATCTTTAGCGCATCAGACCACAAGATCCAAATCTTGTTACTCTGATTAGCCAAAGCATGACGAAAACCTAACCGACGACAGAAAAAGGATGAATCCAAATCCACCATAGGCTCCAAAATCACCAGCAGCTGCACCCGATGCTGCCTACATAAGAAATGCAAGTGTGTCTGTGTGGGCGGGTTCCCAACACCCCTTGCATTCCAAACTAAGAACTGAGACATCATAAAAGAAGGCGCGGAGCCATATCCCCATCCACGGAACGTCCAGCCGCCGCAAGCCGGGCACTCCTCCGAAGACGTGACCTCCCTATCTCCTCCTGAGTCTCCTCGAACGCATCAGGTAAAAACTCATCCTTCTCCTTAATAGCTAACTCCGAGGAAGAAATAACACTCACAGGTCTCGGATCAGGATCCACATAGGGAACCACATCCGTAGACTCAGGATCTCGGGTATCCTGATAACCGGGCAACTGATCATCCTTAGCAGGCTGCAAAATCAGTGCCTCATCTCTAGGCTACTCCTCATCCTCATCTGACTTCTCATCCTCCTCTGAGAGAACACTAAATGGGTTCGAACCCAGACCAGCAGCCTCATCCCAATCCTGCTGATGAAACCCAACATGCACATCCTCAGCCGAATACAACACCAAAGCTCTATCCTCCATCTGAACTGGCATATCCTGGCTGACCCCAGATGACTGTCCCTCCTCCAGCACCACTTTCTTGCCCTTCTTCCGAACCCAAGCACCTGTAGAAACAGGCCTCTTAGGCTCTTTCGGAGCCAAATCAGGGCGCTTCCTGGGAGGAGGTCTAGGAGCATTTCCACTCCTATAGCATCTATCCATCGTGTGACCCACCAAAGAGCAGGCAGTGCAAAAATGTGGGATGAACTCATAGTTCACCTTCAGCTCGTGTCGAGTCAAACCATCATGAACAAAAACCCTCTGCACCCGAGGCTTGAGCAAGTCAACCTCCACACACATGCGGACCTCAGTAAACTTCGACTGCCTAGCTGTCAGATTATCAAACTGAATCGGACGACCTATCGCCTGGCCAATCGAAAGCAACATCTCCCTGCAGGTAAAATGAATCGGAGGAGCCGGAATGTTCAGTTTTATCTCATATATCACAACAGAGGACTCCTTCCTCAAGTCAAACTCTGGGGTCCACTTGAAGACTCTCATCACATGAGAGTCCAACTGCCAAACCCCCTTCGTCCAAAGTCTCAGGAAATCCTCTTCCTGCTCCAGCTTAATTAGAATATGACGAAAGTTCAGCTTGAACCCTCCCACCAGCTTCAGATCCAACAAGAACTGAGCCACTATCTTAGCATGGGGAATCTCTTTCGAAAACTTTCCCACAATAGAGAACTGGAAATGAGCAACCATGCGATCCATCTCCGGACGGGAGATAGAAATCACAGGATCCCCATCATGCTCACTCAAAACACCAAACCGAGTGTCAAGTTCCTCCTCAGAAATGAACCTCTCACGCTGGTTTGGGGGTCGATCAGACGGTATATATGACTTACCACGAACAGCCTCAGCAAAGGATACAGGCTTAGGGATATCTCCCGTCAAGCTAGAAGGAATGGCTGAGGAAGAAAGAGAAGTATCGGCATTAGTACCCGATGGAGCAATAGGCCTCGGTCCTTCTGGAGAAGGAGCCAATATTTCTGGAATCTGGTCCGACATATATGTAAAAAGGGAAGCATTATGAGTGTGTGCCGGAGCAACGGGAGAAAAATCAGAGTTAAAAATGGGATTAGCCGAGACGTGAGTGAAAGCAGACATAGTGCTCGACACTCTCAAGTTTTTGTCCGAGCCATTTGAAATCTGACTCGGCACATCATCAGAATAGGAGAAATAATGGGCTTGGGCCGTAGCAACGGGAGAATTTGGCTTTGAAATCAAGGAAATGGCCAAGATGGCCGAGTCTCGAAGCAAATGAGGAGTATTTCTCGGCAATTCAGGAAAATTGTTCGAGCCATTTTGATTTTTTCCCAACAAATCGTTATGATCTGCCAAAATATTAGGATCAATCGAAGCAACGGGAGAAAATTCAGTCGCTTTAGATGGGCTGGTCGAGAGAGTGGAAAACGAGTCATTAGGGCCCGACACTTTTGGAGAAGGAGCAGGAATTTCGAAATTCTGGCTTGAGCGCTGAGCATCTGACCCTACAGGCTTCGTAAGAGTCGAAGGAAATCTGGTTTGAAGCGAAAAAATTTTTTGGACCAAAGAGCTAGGGTTAGGGTTTCGAATTTTGGGGTTTTGTGTTCGAAATTGGGCATCCGGATTTGGGAATTGAGCAGCTCGACCAATTTGGGAATTAGGGTTTCCAATTTGGTAATTAGGGTTTTCAATTTGGGAATTAGGGTTCCCAATTTTGAAATTAGGGTTTTCAATTTGGGAATTAGGGTTCCCAATTTTGGAATTAGGGTTTTCAATTTGGGAATTAGGGTTCCCAATTTGGGGATTAGGGTTTTGAGTTTGGGAATTAGGGTTCCCAATTTGAGAATTAGGGTTAGGGTTTTGAGTGATTTGGACGGCAAAATTAGGGCTAGGGTTTCGACTCCTAGGCGGCGAACTAGGGTTAGGGTTTCCAGCTGAATTTGAATTAGGGTTACCAAGAGATATAGCAGCCGAATTATGGGTGAGAATGGAAGAATCAATCGGCGGTTTGTCCATAGTCGTCTCCAACAAAAACGCACGCAACTTTGAAGTAAAGAGAGGATTCGAAAATTGAGAATTCAACATACATAGAAGATCATCATCCATAGACTCATCAATACTCGGCACATCATGCTCCATATCAAGCAAGAACAAGACGAAAAAATCAAGCCCTAATCACAAACCTAAAGACCGACACTATGTAAGAAGATCGAACAAGCAAGCCACCAAAATAATGAGCAAAGTAAACGGTAAAATTCTGGAAAAATCAGCCCTAAACATGAACCCTAATGACGAACTCTTGCAGTAAAAAACCGATCAATAACACAGCCAAATTGATCGGAAAAAATAGGAGAAAATGGAAAACTAACTGGATGAAATTGTAGAGCATATAATTGCGATCACCCTCATACAAAATTTGACCGGTGAATATGGCCGGAATTTGGCCGGAGAAGACGTCGGAAAAAATCGCAAGAGAGAGAAGAGAGCATTCGAACTTGGATGGTTTTGGTTTAGGGTTTAGGGTTTAGGGTTTAGGGTTTAGGGTTTAGGGTTTAGGGTTTAGGGTTAGGGGTTTAGGGTTAGGGGTTTAGGGTTAGGGGTTTAGGGGTTAGGGTTGAGGGGTTTAGGGTTTAGGGTTTAGGGTTTAGGGTTTAGGGTTTAGGGTTTAGGGTTTAGGGTTCAGGGTTTAGGGTTCAGGGGTTAGGGTTCAGGGGTTAGGGTTCAGGGGTTCAGGGTTCAGGGGTTCAGGGGTTCAGGGTTCAGGGGTTTAGGGTTTAGGGTTTAGGGTTTAGGGTTTAGGGTTTAGGGTTTAGGGTTTAGGGTTTAGGGTTTAGGGTTCAGGGTTTAGGGTTTAGGGTTCAGGGTTTAGGGTTCAGGGTTTAGGGTTTAGGGTTCAGGGTTTAGGGTTCAGGGTTTAGGGTTTAGGGTTTAGGGTTTAGGGTTTAGGGTTTAGGGTTTAGGGTTTAGGGTTTAGGGTTTAGGGTTTAGGGTTTAGGGTTTAGGGTTTAGGGTTTAGGGTTTAGGGTTTAGGGTTTAGGGTTTAGGGTTTAGGGT